>KN885879.1:4233-29771 GCA_000934455.1 Apostichopus parvimensis | reverse complement strand
TAAATTAGGAATGGGAATCAATGCAATTTAATTTTATGATTTATTATATTATTTTGGCTAATTCCATGATTTTGTTTACTGTGCGCAGGATGTCCAGTACACCGACATCGACTACATGTACATGAAGCGAGACTTTACCGTCGACCCCGTGGCCTACGCAGGCCTCTCTGATTGGATAGATGAACTCCACAGTCGCGGGATGCGTCACATCCCCATCCTCGTAAGTAGCAGAGAAAGAGAAATTTGAAGAAGATCTCCTCCATGCAATGAGTATATTTATAAACGTGACTATTCAAAGCTTTATTTTCATTGAGGAATAGGTGGGTGTGTTTCTCTCCTTAAATTTACTAATGTCTTTATGCAAAGAATTTGAATGAGGGAATTATAAATATGGATAAAGTTTATAGCAGCTATCATCTATGGTGGTATGAGAAGATTTCATTCTCTTTTCTTTCAGGACCATGCCATAGGCATTGCAGATGACTACGAAGCTTACAACACATTAATGGACAAAAAAGCGTATGTCTCTTGGCCAGGAGAAGATAGACCCCTCGTTGGAGAGGTATGCTTACAATCATTGGTCCCCTGTTTTAGTAATGGAGGGGGTGGGGGGGGGGAGTGATTCCGGCACATGCAAGAAATGTTTGAATGAAATTCATTAATTAATCGCTCTATAACCTTATGTTTGTTTGCTGCAAAAAACTCCATTGAGGGTGTCTTAGTGTATGTGAACCATTGCAATTTAATTTTGAGTATTTATCTGGTTGGTCAAATTGGAAGAAATGGTCAACAAAACTACAAAAATATGCCTTCATTGATATCTTTCATTTCAATAATAAATTCAAATGGGTGCTGTGCATATTTAAAAAAAGGTTAAGGAAAAATTTGCTCACTTCAGAAATATCATCTGAGAATGTGTTTATAATTTACAAGTTTTTTTTCTTATTCATTTGAAAAGTTGGTCAGTTGGGAGGATAAAAGTCATAAGGTGGAAAAGTAGTCTGAAGAAGGAAAGCATAAGAGAAACAAGATTTATTAAATCATAAAGTTAAGCTTAGTGCTGACGGGCTGTTATGTTCAGTGCAGTAAATATGGGAAATGTTCAAATTTCTTTCCTTTTTTTTCCATTTAGGTTTGGCCTGGAAGAACCGTTTATCCAGATTTCTTGCATCAGAGCGGATGGGAATGGTGGATAGAAGAATGTGTCAACTTCAAGAATGTGCTGGATTATGACGCTTTGTGGATCGTATGTATTGCGCAACAGTTAACAGGTCATCAGTAGTGACCCCCAAATATGCTAGATAGTCAAATTATGGTCAGTCATGCTCTAACTTCAATAGACGCATTTTTACCAACACTCTCAGGATATAATTTCTTAATAAGACAATTGAATTCTCTATTTCCTCAAATGTCTAAAAATAAAATTAATTGGAGATTCAAAACCACCAGAAAAGTCATTTCAAAACTTTAGCAAGTGTGCTTAAATTAGGGGCTAATTCTGATGACCTTAAAAAGGTAATCTCACGAAGTAAACGTCATAAATAAATGAAGAAAACTTAGAGAGGTTTGACCACAGTGGCTCAATGCATGTAATATTTTGATTGATATCATAGTTTGATTTGCTCAAGTCCTCAGTCTCGTGCGTGACGGAACATTCAAGCTGTGATATCTTCTCAATGAGGAATAAGATTAGTCTAGTGGTTCATCGTCAGTAGCATCTCTATCACATAGACCAGTGTTGATGTGTAGGGGGTTGCTTCTCCTTTAAAACAATACATGGGACTATAATGATGTCATTAATGGACCACCCAGAGAGTTGTGAATTTGCTTGTGATATTTCAAGTGACTGTGGATGGTTTCAGCTTGTCACAGGTAGCTTAGTTGACCAAAAAAAAAAAAGAAAAGTTACTTGTTTGCTTGTTTTGATCAAAAATCTTTTCCTCATTTTCACTTTGATAGGATATGAATGAACCGTCTAACTTTATCCGAGGATCCGAAGAGGGATGTCTTGATAATAGATACAACTATCCACCATATATGCCAAGTAAGTTATGACAAAAAAAATTAATAGAAGAATAAATAAACTTATATATAAGATATGATATATGTAATTGTACCTCCACAATGTCCCTTTGAATCTAGACGTTATTTGTTGGATTATGATGAGTATAAAAACAAATACAAATACAAAACACCGTGCCCTTAATTCTAGCTATGGAAGAAGTATTTATAAAATTAGTCAAGAGAATGAAAAGTCCTCTTAAGCCTATTAGACTGCAGTTCTGTATCTATTCATGTGAGGTGAGTCTGTCTTCAATTCAAGGTATTTGCAAATTTTGAAAATAGTTTATCACTAAAGTCACAAACTGTTTTTTTCCAAGGTACATTGTGTAGGCCTTCAATAAATCAGTCTTTGACATCAGCGATCATATTTGACAAAGGCTACCAAGTATCTGCAATTGATGAAACATTGAATGTTTCCGATTACTCCTCTCCCCAAAAAACAATGATAGCTTCCTATTCCTCCCCTCCCCTCCCCTCCCTTCCCCTCCCCTCCCCCCAAAAAATGAAACACAAAAGCTTCCTATTCCCCCTCACCCCTCAATACACAATGAAAGGTTCATATTCCTCCCCTCCCCCCAAAAAAGAACAATGTAATCTTCCTAATCCTCCCCCCCCCCACGAAAAAATGAAAGCTTTCTCTCCCCTCCCCCAAATAAAACAATGAATGCTTCCTATCCCTCCCCTCTCCCCCCTCCAAAGCAATGAAAATAAAAGGTTTTTACTCTTTTTTTTTGCATTGTGAAATTCAGATTGGTTGTTCATGCCAGTGAATTCCATTGTTTCAGAAATTTGCATAAAAAAAATAGAATAAACCAAACTCAATTGAAATCAACAATACATGGATGCTTTAGTTATTGTGATTCAAATCAATATCTGAAATTGCTAAATCCTAGTTTTGTGGGAATCATTTTTCATTTTAGATTTATTGATTGAAGAGAATCTAATCTATACCAAAACTATTTGTATGGATGCTGATCACCATGGATACCAACATTACAATGTCCACAGTCTCTATGGGCATGCCATGTCCATGGCAACAGAAGAGTGAGCGATTTTTATTTTATTGCTTTAAAAATGCTGCAAGCTTTAATGGTCATCAGTCAGTATTGGCCCCTTATTTTTAGCTTGCTAAACATCGCTTGAAGTTTCCAAACGTACTCTCCTAGAGGCCCTGATCCTTCAGATTATTCCCAACCGTTGTAAAAATTTAGACAAGTCAATATCTCAGTTTGGGTAACTATGGTAACATTGGCAAACTAAAATGTTTGTTACAATTTGAGCATGGGTGACCTGACTGACTTTCTAGCATATTTGGAGGCAAGGCTGATGACCCTTAAGATGAAACCAATGCTTATAAATTGTCCTCCAACATTTCTGTGCTGTCTGTCCGTTTGTTAGTCTGTCCGTCCATCCGTCCGTCTATACATCTACCTATAGTTTAATATACTTCAAGCTATGTACAGTTGGGAATTTTTTTGTAAAGGAGCCCCTCTGCGCATTCAGTATGTGTCAATTAATAATTATTGATCAATGAAAGCATGACAATCCAGCAGTTAATATCGTTTCTCATTTTCCACACAGGGCTCTGAAGGTTGTGTTTCCGACCAAGAGGTCTCTGGCACTAACACGTTCATCCTTCGTCGGAACCAATAAATATGCAAGCCACTGGTTGGGAGACAATCAGAGTTTCTTTGAACAAATGTACTGGAGCATAATTGGTAATTAAAGACATTCCATATATCTGTCAAAAGTTTCAAAATGAAAGCTGTCTTACCAATGCCTGTCAGTAGAGTAACATACAGGAGGCATGTGTGTGCAGCCCCTCCCCCAGTCATGGAAAGAATGCCCAAAGTGAGCCTTTTCATAAAGTTAGAAGTGTGCACTTTTTTGGTAATCATTATAATCCTTTTCCATTTGGATAATGGAAATGTACCCTTTTGTAATTTAAAGAGTGTCCAGTATTGAAGACAAATAAAGGCTGGTAACTAAAAATTGCCACTTTTTTTAAAGTCAAAATCATCAAATACTGGAATTTGTGCTAAGGACTGCACAGAAGATCCATTTCGTCAGAAAGTTTGTTGTAGACTTTATTGCTTCCCACCTGCGAATAAAAGTCACATTTCTTACTGCCCCTCAAAGTTTGTCCCCACCACCCTCCCCCATAATAAGACCCATTTTTGCTTGACCATGAGTAGCATCAAAGTTTTCTTACAAAAATATGAGGTTGATGTACGACAAACTGGCCACAACGCAACACAACAATTAAGAGTCATTTTTAACCTCGCTGGTCCCGGAATTTGATAGAAATTTTGCTAGAATGTTAATTAGAGTATGTTCCATTTTGATCGGTCGATATTTTCTTCTGGAATCTTAATATGTCTATCATTGCATGAAAAGAAAAGTCAGAAAGAAAGGAAAGAATAGATATGTTAAATGATATAATTATCGAAATTTTTCTGGCGATCAGGAAGGTACGTGCAGTTGTGAGAGCAGAGGTGTGTATTTTATTCACTCTATTAAATGTTCTTTATAATTGAAGACATTAATTCACATCACTTTGGTAATTGCTTTTCTTTTATATTTTCTTCTCTTGTCAGGGATGTTTGAATTCAGTCTGTTTGGTTTCACATACGTAAGTAGAAGGAACGAGTCTTAATTCCACATATCTTGGCGTTTGCATTTCTAAAATGCATGTGTCATGATATGCAATGTCTCCTTTATGGTCATGTATCTTGCAAGCCAGAATCTTGCTAAAATTGCTTATATTATCCTTCTTTCTCTTGCATATCTCTTTTTCCGGAATTGCATGAAAAAAATAACATTGAGCCCAGTATCAATACTTGGCACTCACCAATTAATTTTTCTCCCTCCCTCCCCCTCTCCCCCTCCTCAACTCCCCTTCCCATTAATACTGCTCCAGATTTACTAAGCTGTGAATTTACTTTCAAACTTTAATTTTTCCAAAATAACATAAATCGTTCAGAACTATCTTCCTTTTTTATTTTTCTCACATCAGACTGGGGCAGATATTTGCGGTTTTTGGTTCAATACAACCGAAGAGATGTGTCAGAGATGGATGCAGCTGGGAGCTTTCTATCCTTACGCAAGAAACCACAACGGAGCTGGGATGATTGTGAGTAAAATTCACTGTGATTAATTCATAATTTGAGGGGACATGTTCTACAGCTTCCTTAAAACACCCTGTGGCATTGTATGTATGTATAAATTTTAGAAACCTCCTGCATGCAGGAACTCGCGAAGAAGCCTCATTTGGCTTATCAAAGCCACAAGCTGACCGAAGTCAGTATCTTAGATTCATATTTAACGTCCATGATTATGAACTGTCAATTGTCAACAACTCTGTCACTGGGCGACATACATTAATCTTGGAGTGAATCGAACTCGCGACCTTATGATTGAAAGGCACCGGTGTAATCCCGGCGTAAAACCGGCATAATCCCCATAAAGTAGCAGGTTTGGGCGCTATACATGATGACCCTTATTGTACTACATCCTTTGACCGGTGATAAAGTGTAGGTCTGCCTGTCTTCTTGTGAGTGACCACTGCTCTTTTGTGATTGGATGTGAAACCTCTCGTGAAACTTCATTCCGTCTTCCTTCCAGCCTCAACATCCAACTGCGTTCAGCAGTGAAATGACGAGGGTTTCCAGGAACATTCTAAATCATCGGTACACCCTCCTCCCGTTCATGTACACCGTGTTCTACGAAGCCTACGTCGACGGTAACACGGTCATTAGACCTCTCCTTCATGAGTGAGTTGCATCAAGCATGGATTCCTGATATGTAACTAAGATCATATTCAATCTTGAAAACTAATTAGTTTTGTCATTTATTTCATCTCTGTAAAGCTGGAATGTATGCGATCAGTTTGCTATCTCTCAACAAAAAATTAAAGTTGCATTTTTTTGAGTAAATAAAACAGGGAACCTTGTCAAAAAGGTTTACATGAGCCAAACAGTTTGTTACTAGGAAAAAGTGTGTAAAACTAGTGTATTTCAATGAAAAATTAAATTTGTTCTACTGATTGACGCCGTAGACATTTTTATCAGCTAAATAGCTAGTATGATACACATTAAAATGGTCATCCCACTCTAACTGCACATTATACACACACACACATAGAAATATTATCTTAGAATAAAACCCCATCTACAAATGGTTCATTTTTCCAGATTCACCAGCGACAAGACCACTTGGAACATTGATCGTCAGTTTCTCTGGGGACCAAACTTCTTAATCACACCGGTCATGGAAGAGGTACAGAGTTTAATTTACGAATTTTTCTTACTTTCCTAAAAGCATAATTCTTAAAGATGGTCATTATTGCCACCCCCCCTAAAAAAACTAGCTGAATAGTCAAGTATATGGTCACTCATATGCAATAATTAACACTCTAATTATTACCACTCTGAATGAATTTCCATTCATCTCTGGAAATTTAATTTTGATAATTTAAATAACCCTTGAAATCTGCTTGGGAAGATCAGTTTTTTTATTAATATTACTGTGAAGCTTAAAGTTAAGGCCTGTGAATATGCAAATATACAAAATGTGCCTAGGCTTAATATTAGTCTAAATTTAAATAAAGAAGAAAAAACTAAGGGCTTATTATATTTCCTTTCTTTAACTCTTTTTTAGAGAAAATGATTTTTTAAAATATTTTTTTGATCATGTAGGTAAAGTATAAATATGAAGCTACGTACAGTCTGTGTGCCAACAGGTTTAAATTACAATGTATATTTCAAGTTAACAGAATTCATTCTGAAACTCTAAGAAAGTTTTCCAATATTTTATTCATGGTCAAATGTGTAAGCTATATATTTATGAATTAAATTATTTGGTTATAAAATTAACAAAGATTATTATTTTCTTCAAGTATAGTAAAGTTCTCATCATGTTTCAGTCCTACTGTGTAATCCTCTTCTATTGAAATATAAAGAATTAACATGATTATGCTTTTATGATACGGATGTCTGTCAAGTCTTTGAATTTTTATCATATTTGAAATAATGCAATTAAGATATTTCGCTCATTTCTCCCCCCTCCATCCCCCATCTATTCCAGGGTCAAACAACAGTGCGAGGGTATTTCCCCGATCAGAGATGGTACAGCTACTATGATGTAAGTGACTTATTTTTAGAAGTGATGAAACTTTATTTAAAAAAAACTATTCATCAATGAGACTAAAGAAACTTAATTGACCACATTATTATTATTAAAGTTAAAATTGAACTTGAGGGGAGAGAGAGTGGGAAATGTAAACAAATTAGTTTAAAAAAGGAAAAAGTAATTAGTGAAGAAAAAAAATAGGTCCTGGTGGAGAAACTAAAAATTAAGGCAGAGATTTGGTGCAGAAGAAATCATTGCTTGAAGCAATCGAAGGGGAAAAAATATCGAGGGAGCAAAATGTGCAAGATTGTTTCAATTGACAAGAGACAATTGAAGGTATATGTCAGGTCTGTATGTAGGCTATACTTATACGTATCTAACTATATAACTATATAAAACTCAGAATAAAGCTATAGTGCTTCAAATTTTTTGGCAATACTTTTTTCCCCACACACTAGTTTAAGATTTATCTCCTTGAGCAATTATTAATATTTTTATATTTTTTAAATATTTTTTTAGGGTAAAGAGAACCCAGAATCTTGGAGAGGCAGTTGGGTGCTGTTGAGTGCACCCTTGTACTTCATACCCCTTCACGTCAGAGGTGGTTACATTATTCCAACCCAGGATCCAGCCTTGACAACCGTCTACAGGTGAGTGTATACAAGCTCTCTTCATTCTGTACACATTACCATGGAAACCCCCTTCATGTCAGAGGAGGTTAACATATTTAAACAAAGACTAATTGTTTCATGCTGGGTCCAGTTATGATGCACCCAAGACTTTAAACTGGCAGGTGTTTATACTCATTGTCAAATATATTTCTCTATCTCTCTTTAAAAAAAAAAAAAAAATTAGCCTTTAAGATGTCGTAGCAACATGCATGTCTATAGTTTACATATTTTGACAAAGTATTGATGAATATTATTGTTATGAATTTCCAGTACATTGAACAGCTTCCTGATGTCAACATTTCCAGGACTTGGTTTTCATTAAATTTTTAAATGAAATTTAACTTTGGAGCCTTTTGTAAAATATCAAACATAAAAATGAAATCATATTTTTGTACAATTTTCCCTTTTCTTTTGAAATCTATAGTCGCAAAAACCCGATGGGACTCATCGTTCCTTTAGATGATAACATGGAAGCGACTGGGAGACTCTTTTGGGATGATGGAGAGGCAAGGGGTATGTCTGTGTTTTATGTATAGGAAAATTATAAATTACCATGGTAACATAATTTTCAAGGGTCATCAATATTGGTCACAAATTTCTGCCTGCATTTAAGTGGTCAAATGTTTCCTTCCTTGAGGTTCTGACCTTCTGGATTCTAGGAATTCTAAGGGTGGGGAGGGAGGGTGGGAGGGTGGGGAGGGGGAGGGAGGGTGGCAGTGAATATGAGCATTCAGGTTTGAAATATTAGTGACCATTATTTTGCCTAACTAGCATATTTCTGGTCAATTAATGTTGACCTTAAAAGAGGGAGCATAAATATTACCTACAAGTATGCATACATCAGCATGTATGTATTACTGTATGTATGTACTTTAGATCCTCCTGCGAGCAGGAACTCGTGAAGAAGCCATTATTGGCTTATCAAAGCTGCAAGCTGACCGAAGTCAGTCTCTTAGATTCATATTTAACGTCCATGATTATGAATTGTTAATTGTCAACAACTCTGTAACTGGACGACATAAATTAATCTTGGAGTGACTCGAAACGGGGACCTTATGATTGGAAGGCACCGACGTTAACCACTGAGCTAAAACTCCTTGACCTAACACTCACTGAGCTATCACATGTTTCATACCTTACATGAATTAGATATGTAGTTCCTTAATTTTCCCCAAAATTGATCTATTATATGTGTCTCCTTGCTGTCATAAATAGAAGGAAAAAAAGATAAAAAATGAAACCAATAATTCAGATTATTTATACTCTACAAGACATCTTTACTGGATGTGGAATTGAATCCTTTTAAGTAGCTGAAATTTGGGGTACTGCATGGTCGGGGGACCTTTAAAAATACATGTAGAAGTGATTCCAATTTTTGCAATCCTTCCTTAAACAAGTTAAAACATGAAACTGGCAGTTGTTTAAGACCTGCAAAAGGAAATTCATCTGTTAATGATGTACACTTTCCATTGAGATTGAAATTATTTATTTTTCTCCCTTTCCTACTCAGATCCAGTCGATAATGGCGTCTACGATTTGATAGAGTTTGCCGTCAGCAATGTAAGTCAAAAACTTTGTTGCACTGCATCATGGGTTCTCCAAATCAATTTTAGAGAAGGGTCAGTGAAGGACATTGTGGAGCAAAGGGTTGGACAGAATCACAATCTTTCTATACAATAATATTGAGCTACATGCAGGAGAGGCCATTATTACAGTAACTTGCGCAAGTGCCTAAGGGCTTAAAGCTCGCATACCCAATAAATTATAGATTGTGAGCCAATTTGGATTCACAGCCCGGAGTGAAATATTTCATGTGCCAGATTTGGTCCAAGGGGTCTCTATTGAGTACCTCTGTTCTACATTTTCACATTTACCATGTACATATCACTATTAATGCATGATTCTGTTTTTTTTCTCTTTCTTTCACCTTGCCATCTGTCAAGTAATATAAAATGTGGAAATTGCTTTTTTCAAATTACTTTTATTTGGCTTCTCTAGTATTAAGTTGTATGTATATGGCAGATATATTATTAAGTTGTATGTATGTGGCACCGACCAGATATCCAGTGATTCCCTAGTTTTGATTTACTTGTAAGTCTGTAATATCCATATCTCTGTAATATCCATATCTCTTTTCCCCGTTGAAAGAATCGCTTGACCATGACTGTTACTACGGAAGAATACATTCCACCCGATGAGCTTTTCTTCGACAAGATATCAGTTTTTGGACTCAACTCCAAACCGGCATTTGTCAGCATTGATGGAATACCTCAGCAGAGTGGAGACGAGGAGCTGTATGAATGGAATGAGGACACTAAGGTCTGTTCAAAATGTCCCCATCAAACGCTAAGCATTATAAAAGTCGATTGCTTTTAAAGGAAGATTGCTGACAATTTCTGAATCTTTAGGCCAAAACCGCATCCTCATATCCGTTTGTATAGCAAAGATATGACTTTTTCAAACTTTGTGATATTTTGTAAATGTAGTATCTGGCAACAGCAGAAAGGATGATGTCATCAGGGCACTTCAGCTGAAAATGTCTTTGTTTTTCTTCATAATTTATCAATCATGTAATTTTCAACAGAGGAAAGGAATATATTTCTACAAAATAAGATACATTTTGATGAAATTCAAAAGTAACTACAGAGAATTTCGACAACTAAACAAACATTCCAATTGTAACAGGTTTCAAGGATAAATCTACCAAAAACTCCAAATAAAGCCTAAGTACAGCTTACGAAGAGCATTTGTACAGATGACATCACAGACCCTCTACTGTGTTCCAACTTTAATTCCTGGAGTAGTTTTAGGTTAAGTCAGTCAAAATAGGTTTCATTCAATGGACCAAATCTCAAGTTATGGGGAAAAGATATTGAGATGGGAATTTTCAACTTACAGAGTGAAATCATTTTTTTTCTCATTCATAAAAGTTTGACATCGTTTGTCATCTGAGAATCATATTAATTAAGTAAATATTAACCTCACAAAATCGTAAAACACATACCCTCTGTCTGTTAATCATGAAAACTTTATACCTTCGGCTGTCATTCTGAAGTCGTTGTTCAGCAATGAAATACAATTTTAATCTTCCAAGAAAATATTTTATAAAAATTGTAACTGCAGGTTAATGTCCTTGACAGAAATGAATTATATGAGAAGGGCGGGGAACATGAAAGTTGTCTTTTTGCAGATTGAAAGTTCTGCAGGTTTGTGTGAATGTCATTTACCTCCATGGTTGATGCAGATATGATAGGCGATGCAGATTTCATATGAAATTGTCTCTTTATTGTCGATTTCAACCAATCTTGGCTTGTTTTCTCTTACATATAGGTCCTATCAATGACAGACTTGAAGCTGAAAATGCTGGTAAACCACGAGATCACTTGGAGCGACACTTCACCATTTTAAAAGCAACTTTTCAAGTGCTTGCGTAGCCTATGGAGCCAACCGATGCCTATCCTGACCTAAATTATAATTCAGTACTTGTTTTTGATCAACTTTGATGCAAAAAAAAAATGCCTTCACTCAACAGATAGTCGTTATTGTTAAATATTGACTGCTGTCCAGTGTGGGAACGGGTCATATTACTCCCTCCAGTCTTTCAATGTCTTGAAAGTTTAAGTGACCCAGACAGCTTGATCAGGTCCCCCACTCCCCCATAGTGAATTCATCTATGACGCAATGAAAGTTAGGATAATATTATTGGTAAAACTCGACTTGATTCTTAAATGAAATGATTTTATTAACAAATCTTGTACTGTTTTTTATGTTTTTTTTTTCTCTGTACTCAAGAAATTGATAATATACTACCTATTGTTGTCTTTGATGTAGATAGAAATAGTTTTAGCATCATGGTGTAAGAGACTGAGTAATCAATGGCCATTTACAATGAACGGTCGCATATTTCACACTGTATTAGTTCTTTATGGTTCCCTCTTTATGCCTATGGTTTATATTGGTGACCCCAAATATCGAATTCTTCATCTTTGGTGACCCTCCTCCAGCATGTGGCCTGGGGAAGGGGTCTATGAGGAGTAGATATCCACCCTCCCAGTTTTTGTCAAGACTAAGGGTACTGAATTGCAAACTTCATATTGTGTTCTGCATTTGCAACTTTGAAGTAATTTATTTTTCAAATTGTTCACCTTTTATGTTGTTATATAAGTAATTGAGAATGAAAGACAGTAGGAAAGTGACAATGAACAAGGGACAATGCAGGAAAACAGTATTTTTAATACATGCAATTTCTTTTTTCATTCCAATGTTTTCACATGCATGTACTATAATGTATGTAAATAATACAAACAAGCTGTGTGCCTTTGATGAATTGAACAGTTGAATACTAATTTACATATTTTCCATTTTGAAATTTTTGAGTTCATCATTGAAATATCCGAATTGCCATTAAATGCGAAACTATCGAACCCCCCTTTTTTCCTTCTTCCTTTCTTTCTTTCAAAGTCGAGTTCTTTATATAGAGTCATCTGAAAAACAAACTCGAGCCCTAATTATTAATTTAAATGCAACATACTTTAACCTTTCAAATTATCCACAAAATAAAGTGAAGGAATATAACCGTGATCAAGGGTGGCTATTTCAAATGATGCTATAAATTTTCATCACTTATGAAGGGAAGCTAATTAAGCCTGAGATCAACTTCTCAGGCAAACTCCTGTTGTTTCTATTTTTTTCTGGTAACCGGCGACAGCACTATCAGTGACATCATAAAATACTACCGAAACCTTACATTACGTTAGTGTGTGACTTTTCGATCCAATAATTACTTTCAGATAATCTAGAGTCCGTGGACCATGCCCCCACCACCTTTCAATGCATATGCAGGCCACTAGGTAGATTTCGTGTAGGCCTACTTTTTTTTTAGGTCTACATAATTTCCCTGGGCAGCCAGAGATCATTAATTTCACAACTTGTTCTGTAAAAGCAACACTGATAAGGGAAACATTTTCACCCCCCCCCCCCCCATAGACATGAGGTAGCGTTGCGGTGTGTCCGTCGCACATTCATAGAGTCCACACTTCAAATCCTCACAAGGAACCAGATTCTCTTGACCCATTCAAAATTGCTGCTTCAAATTCGCAGTGTTGCATGAGCTGAGTCTTCTGTTGGTATAGTTTGGTATTTCTGATTTGTGAATTGCTAAGTGTGAACTTACAGGCATTGAAGACTCGTCCCAAACCGTGTGCGCCGGCCTGTGAAAAAGTTAACTTTCCGTTGCTTGCAAGTGAAGTTTTCTTCTTGTCGCTACAAAATGCAGACAGAATAATGAAACATGATACCTTGTTATCTTTTATCTGGACCTGAGATCAGGGAGTTCGATAACAACTCCCTGCTGAGATGTCCACCGCTGCTGTATACACTGTGTTGGTATTGACCGTAGCTGCATGTACTGACTGTACACTAGTGTCTAATTATCGACGGTAGCTAGCTGTGTGTGTATTTTCTGAGATCGATGGTGGTGTCTAACACTTCTGTTACACCTCATTCGAAACTAGGTCAGATTACCGGCATTATACGTTTCTTTGTGCGCGAGTCTTCACTCCCTGTTCTTTCAATGGTGCTCGAAACAACTTCGTTCATAATGGCTGTACTGCGGTGATGATGAATATTGGGGCGTCTTTACCTGTCTCGGCATTTGAGAGCCTACACTCTCGTTGGTCGGATGGGGAAGTTAAATGGCAACAATGGGCGCGAAAACTTCTACACGCCTCAGTACATCGAAAAGGAAGTAAATGAGCAGGTGTTTATCCACGAGCTTCACATGATATGGTTTCAAATGTACAAGTTCCGTATTCTTCAGTGAGCCTTGGGCGGATTTAGGCTGAACTAGAACTAGCATTTGGGGTGCAAGATATGGATAAAGGTTATAGCGACATATTATAGAGCTTTATTTATAGCATTAAGTTTCTGACTTCTCAATCGGGTATCAGTGTCACCTCCTCGTTCCTCTCAAAAATCCTTCCCTCTCTATTCACCAGGTCAGATTTCCTTGCTACAGTTTATGGGCAGTTCTAGTATTCATTCGTTACATGGCTTCTGTCCAAATAGTTGGCGCTATGTATATTTGATTACTATCAACCTTGTATACGTGTCTTCTCTCCGGCCGCTAGCTTCCAACCATTAATTTCTGTGCTTCCAACTCATATACTCCCACTTGAAATTGAACACTTACAGTATGTGGTACTGATATGCATGTAACGCTAGCTATGTACGTACTATCCTAGATCATCCATTTTCTCTACTACAGACGTAGCCAGGCTACTACGAATCGAACAATTATTCAAGCTACACATTACCTACCAATTGGAATTTCCCTCGCGCTCCAAGATGGTTTGTCCTTTCTTTATTAACTGGAATCCGTCCTAAAATGTAACAGCAAGATATAAAAAACAGGACGTCAATATTTTACGACACTTGGTTGGAGATCGAGTTTGCATTAATTTACGTTATGTCATTAGGCTAGCAAGACCAACATAGTACTGTACTGTAGGCTATCCGGACTAAGGCCTAGCCTTTGTCTCTTAATGTTAGAATACAGCTATAACAATTTGTCGGGTGGCCGGGTTTTGCTCAATGATTTAGTCCAATCTTTCATTTCACCTAGGCCTAGACTACCTGATTTCACCGATGGTTTGATGAGACTCCTACAGATTGAAATTGATCCAGCCTAGACCAAAACAAAAAGTCAATAGGGCCTAGGCTAGGCCTAACAATAACATTAAAAAACTTTTAGCATATTGAGTAATATCACGCATGCATTGAAGTTTACTGTATAGTCTATTCTAAGTCTAGTAAATGGGTGCTGAGGTTGCATGTATGCCAATGTATTGATATTAGAAAATTACTATTTGTTTTTCAGCTTCAGTTCATGTTACTATTTAGTCGTCAGGGCAAGCTTCGTCTCCAAAAGTGGTACGTGCCTTACCAAGACAAACTTAAGAAGAAAGTTACAAGAGAGCTTATCTCTACTGTTTTAACCAGAAAACCAAAAATGTGCAATTTCTTAGAATGGAGGGACTTGAAAGTAGTTTACAAAAGGTAAGTCATTCAAGATTATATTCAGTGTCCTGAGATATAAATGTACTGTAGTGAGAAAAGAAATGGTTTCCACGTTTCCCAGATCCTTCAACCATTTCATTTCCGTTACTCTAAAACTTTGGATTCCAAAAGTTTGGAGTCATTCAAACCTAGTAAACCATTTGCTGGCACATTCACCTACCGATACTTATGGTGAGACATTACAAAAAACTCTGAAAATTCACCTGCAGTAGATTGTGTCAGCTCTGCTATATACTAACACTCTTGTCATGGACCTACTTATGAGAAAACTTGATTTTCATTGTGTGAATACATAATGTTTAAAACTGTCATTCTGACATCTGAACAAACCTTGATGTTGGGTTGAAGGTGTTATTTGTGGGTGTTACTGCTAGTGGAATATTCAGATTAGTATTTTTTTCAAATTTGTTATGGTAATAAATATATGGACTTGAACTTGACAGATTCTATAAGTAACCATATGATCAGTTTTGTCATTGAAACAACATTCCTGGCAGTAAATTTGTTTGTGATAGATTCTCCAGAGAGTGGTGGCCAATTGGCTAAGGCGTCAGACTTGTGATCCAAGGATTGCTGGTTCGATTCCTGCCTAGTTCATTACGTTGTGTCCTTGGGCAAGATGCTTGATCTCAAATGTCTCTCTCCACCCAGGGGTTAAATTGGTAACTGTGAGGTAACTTGTCATTGGGCGCAGTATATAACTGTTTCCGACTGTAGGGATTGTCTCTGGGACAGGTTAACATTGACCAGGGGTAATATAACGTCTGTAAAGCGCTTTGAGACCTATAGCTGGTATAAAGCGCTCTATAAAAACCAAATATTATATATGATTATTCTGTCTTGGGTATCAGCATGCTTCCATGCCATATCACCTGTTTGCATTTTATTTGATTTTTAGTTTTGAAATAGGGTACCAGTCAAAAAATAATTTGACCTAGGGACTATAGATTCTTTCACTGTTATTTTGTGTTAATCACTTTTTCCTACTTTGATTGACCTGCTAGGTATGCCAGTTTGTATTTCTGCTGTGCCATTGAAGAATCAGACAATGAGCTCCTCACGCTGGAGATAATTCACCGATATGTCGAACTTCTCGATAAATATTTTGGTAGTGTAAGTATGAAGTTTGTTAATGTTGTAAGTACAATTTGTACTTTGGTATTGAAATAAGTACAAAGTTTGATAATGTCAGTATGAATTTTGTCAGAATAAGTATGAAGTTTGGTTCTAGTGTTACTAATTTTGGTACTTTTTTCATGGCAAACTTTAAAGGATGGTCTGGTTGTCAGAGACGACCAAGTTTCCGCGCGCACAACAAAAATCAGCTCTTAGAGACTAGTTGTTTACATCAAATTAAGATTCAAAGGTTTTTGTATAAATTTTAGAAGTGTAAGGGTTTTGTAGGTGTCAGTATAAATTTTGACAGCATATGAATTTGCTATTTCAAGGTATGAATGTATGTATGAACTTGGCAGGTTTTTGTATGAAATTTGAGACTAAGTTAATTTTAGTATTGAGTAGAAATGTGAAATTTTTAAGTATGTACCCACAAATTTTGGAGCAAGGTATGAATTTTCTCAGTGTCTGTATAGCTTTGTGGTTATTTGTGAACATAGCTTTATTAAACATCTTTATATAAAATTATGGAAATTTTTTTCTACAAAGTAGCATGTTTCATCGTTTAGTGTCATTCTGGTTGAGACTTTCCTAATATACTTCTGGATTTTCTTTGCTATCGCAAAGTAAATGTTTTTTTTTTTAATAAACTGTTTGATGGATGACACAGAATAAGTTTAAAGGCATTGAAGACTCGCCCCAAACCGTGTGCGGCCATATGAAAAAGTTAACTTTCCGTTGCATGCAAGTGACGTTTTGTTCGCGTCGCTACAAAATGCAGACAGTACAGTAATGAAACGTGATACCTTGTTATCTTTAGCTGGACCTGAGATGTCCATCCCTGTACCGTTTATACAGTGTGCTGTGGGTATTGACTGCAGCTGTATGTACTGACTGTACACTAGTGTCTAATTACCGACGGTAGCAAGCTGTGTGTGTGTTTCTTCTGGGATCGATGGTGGTGTCTAACACTTCTGTTACACCTCATTTGAAACTAGGTCAGATTACCGGAATTAGAGGTTTCTTTTTGCGCGAGTCTTCACACCCTTTAAGGAACAACAAAACTTGATGATAATGTAGTAAGAGTAATCGGCGACTTGAGAGACATTGTCAAGTATTGTAAGAACGTGTTATTACTTTGAACGATGTCAGTATATTTGGGTTGGTATGAATAGAATTCACAATCATATCTGGGCTTCTTCATGAAATGTTGCCATTTTGCTGCTCTATAGGGGAACTTTTCCCAGTCTTCACCTCTACTCTGTTTAACCACCCCCTCCCCCCAAAACCCCCCCCTCCTGCCTTCGTCATCATTTTCTAATGTCTCTCTCTAAAGGTATGTGAACTGGACATTATTTTCAACTTTGAAAAAGCCTACTTTATGCTGGATGAACTCATGATCGGAGGAGAAGTACAAGAGACGAGTAAGAAGAATGTACTAAAGGCCATTCAGGCACAGGACCTATTACAAGAGGTAAGAGAATCTAGGTCACTACTGATGAGGTCAAATTCACATAGCTTTGTATTACTGCTATACATGCTCAGTTGTTTTCTAATCATGCATATTTCTCACTATCTAATATACCAAAATTTTGATCAAAAAAAGTTTTTTGATAAAGACCCCAAAAATTGCTAATTCTGATCATAATTAGAATTATTTTCAAATTTAATTGTGCTTAGGGCTACCAATGTTCATATTATCTACATATTCCTAGAAATGGGAAAAAAATGTTGTTTGGTACTTAGAAGTCAGTTAAAAAAAAAACAGAAGAAAAATGGCTTAGTTCTAACTTTGTATTGGAATTTTACATCAAATTTTCTGATGACGTGTCCCCATTAATTGTAACAGTGTGCATTTGAAGGCATTTTAAGTACGTAAGTATGTTTGGACAGGAGACTTGCAACTTTATCAAGCAATTGAGGAAGTTTTTTTTTTTCAAGTTAAGGATAAAATAGTATCACTACAGGGATTCTTTGATGTAAGCTTTTTGAATAGAAAATGATGAAAAAAAAAATACCCTCCTAAAGACTTACCTTGGACTCCATAATACATGGAGCCCTGCTCCCCAAAAGCAAATGTGTCTGTGACAAAGTTGAGAGGGTAGAAAGATGTGGAAGAGGATGGGAGGGACAGGGTCATGAAGAAAGGATAGAAGGGGATGGGCAGATAGAAAAATTGCATAAAATATGGAAAAAATAGACAAAAATATTGATTTACTATAAACTACTTTGTCAAGTACTGCCATTGCAGGCTGCATTGTCAAGGAAACTGACACATTTTGTCCTACATAGAAATCAAAGTTTGGAACATCTTAACACTTATAATGTCACTGATAAATATTGTTCTAAAAACAGCTGGCTGGTTTAACAACATGTAGTTCTCTATAGCACAAAAATTATTGCATGTCTGTTGCATGAATGTCACAACATATCTTCAAAGGGAGAAAGTTCTCTTCTTGACTAGAATATCAAAACGCACAATATACAACTATATGCGTGCAACGATACCATTACAAATGTATGATGAATGTTTACTCTACTCTGCACACAAGCCTCTGACCATAAGTCAGTTGCATGTCAGTTTCATTACTAATTAATTACTATAGTTACCGTAAAACGGACATTTTTAAACAAAGAGGAAATAGTTCGTAGAATTCCTTTTTCTTAGCAGTACGGTTGTTATTTCGAGTGAAATGTTTGCATAAACTGGAACGTGGTCAGGTAAACTTAAAGCATCATTGTCTGTTTGATTGAGAATTTTAAAAATCCTACCAAATTGAGCCATTCACATATTTCTTTCTTTCTCAAAATGAAGGTTGTCTAGGGAGTAAGAAGTTAGGAATAATTTCAACTTTTTTCACAATATTTTTAGGCCTACTACACTGTACTAGTATTCAATCGCAAGGAAAATACCTCTCTGGAAAATTCCAAAATTTTCGACTTTGGGCTGCAAGTATTTGAAATTTGACTAGTGGAGGCCATGTTCTACTGTACATCAGTATGGCATGTTAGAAAAGCACAACGAAAGTTGATCAAAAAAAGCAATCCAAGAGGGTGCTTGTACTGTACTGCTTGTACATGACTTTTAATTTTCAAAGTTTTTGATTAGGCAGTTATTTGTTTCCTTCAATTTTCAGCTATTCATGCTATTTCTGAATTACATATCTTCAAGAATACATTCAAAGTTGTCCTTTAGTTTTAAATTCCTCTTCCAATTTATTTGTGTAATTTTTTCCAGCTCAAGTTTTCAAAAAGTCTGGAAATGTTGATCATTCTCAGCCATGGTGTTCTTTTCGAATTTGCTTGTTTCCATTTTGTTTCGAAAAAAATCATTGAAAGATTTTCTGTCATAAATTTCATTCATGAAACAATTAAAATTTGGTACCAAATGAAGGGGGGTGGGGGTGGTTGGGTGGTGGGGGGGGAGGAGGTGCTCCTTCAGGGCATTAATGTATGTTTCAGATCTTCAATGATTTGTTTTAAAAAGGCGTATATGTTCAGATCCTTCCACACTAGCCATGGTTGCTTTTTGTTTATGTATGTGCTTTACTGCTCCATCCCAGAACAGGTTAGATTACATAACTCATTTCTCTTTGACAAACACAGGCCGAACTAGAAATGCAAATGCGATAAAAGTGGAAAGGTTTGCACCGTTTGATATTTCTCTTCCATACTGTCTCTCATATTCCGGAAAAAAAATTTACCGTATTTCAAGAAGTCTCGATACATTTCAAAACCGCAAAGTCATCTCAGCCATCACACGTTATTGTTGCTGTGTAACATGAAGATATTGCAGTTGTATCAATTACATCAAGTGGTATACAACACCCCACCCTCTGCCCTCCCCAGGCCCCATCCACCATAATATGAGGGGTAATTTTTACCTTAACAATGTCACAGGTGAGATAGTTGTTGCCATCAGTAGCAGTGATCGGCTCATAATTGAGCATTTTGGACAAAATAGAAAATAAAAACAAAAGAGAAAGAAGATATTAGACATTGATCAAAACAATCCAATTGAATTAGTCTTTTTTTCATAATTTTTAAAACTATTTTTTGGGTTTCTTTGCAAGTTTTGATGTCAACAGTATGATCATTTTGATATAACATTGCAATTTGGTGTTCCCTATTATTCCCTTTGGCTCGTCGACTAGATGAAAATAATTAAAAAAAACAAGATAATTGGCAGTTCCTTCCCTCCAACATTCAGCTTTGAAACTGAATAATTTCAGACTATCTCACCCAAATTATGTAGATAAATTAATGTTTTGTGTCTGTTCCATATCAAGGTCGGTCATTTCATTTCTGTGTTCATACGTTGCATCATATTTGTGTTATAATATTTGGACTATAAATTAGACCTTAATTCCTGCAATATATTCTGCAAAGTTTGAAACTCAGATAATTAATGATAATAATTAATAATAAAAGAAAAAGTTGACATGAAACCAAAGAAAATGTTTGTGAAGAATACTGTCGAATTGGAAGGTAATGACAAAGAAATACTTCCACAGAAAAACTAACAGAGAAAACGAAAATCCACGAGAAAGAGTTATTACAGAATTCAAAATGTGTTCACATAAGATATTTATTTGAATTCTGATAAATGAGGGAGCGGGGGTGGGGGGGGGGTGCAGGAGGGGGGATATAAAGTTTGATGGTTATAGTCAGCTGATAGGGACTAATATAATCTAAAGCCAGTGAAAATCTTTTCATCTCGATAAAGACCGCAACAGTCTCAACTCCACCGACTCAAAATGATACTGCACTCATGAAGAATACTGTATATCTCAACGCTGTCTATGAAACCAAAACCTATTTTTTTGGTCTAATAGTTTTTGGAGATCTTGGTTATCTTGTGGAGCATTTGACCTGCTTATGTTTGTATCTGCTACTGCATATATGAATAATTCAAAACCTAAAAACCCCGAAAAAGACCGGAAAATTTGCTAGCGACCATAAAAGATTGGGAGCCCTGTTGGGCCAGGTTAACCTTTTAATTGTTTTGTGGCCGAACAATGGATTTGGGAAAGGGGAGGGAGAGGCAGGCAGGGCGGGTGCTTGTGCATCTTAGGCAACTGTTTTTAGCGTAGCGGTCATTGGGACCATGACTTACTGACTATTGTGTGACAGGGTTGTATTTAGAGCACAGGATTTGCAACCAGTGAGGTTGTTTGTTTGACTTTTGTTGTTGTTCTAAACGTTCTATAATTTCGTCTTCCAAACTTGCTTCGGTTACTGTCGTTGACAGAATGAATTGAGTCATAACCAGATTTTAATATACACCAATAAATGAGTTTTCATCCACCATTCTTGCTACGGTATTTACTCTGTGTTTGTTTTAACGAGGCGTAATTGTTTTTTGTGTCATCTCACGTGCGTTAACAAACAAAACAAATCAATGTTACACATTTTACTGTACAGCTAGTGTAGCTACGGAGATATTCAAATCAAGATGTTCCATTGCTTCATGTTATGTCTCGTCGCCTTATATCTTAAGTGTTTCAATCAGGCATCGAAACATCACCATGTATCAATATTTCACTATTTTGTCATGTTAGTACTTCCCGGAGATCTTAGATACAGAAAGGTATGTGCTTCTTATGAACTGTTTTGTGTCATTCTGTTTGAACAAAGCAAAACAATCGCCAGTACTGTATCTGGTGACGTCTTGTAGAAATTTTCAGTTCCAATCAAACATGAAATATTGTTCATACAGAATGATACTTGTACTGCACCATATTTTTTTTATTTAAAACAAAAATTGGTTCCTAAGGATGAAGTAGGTGGTCAGTGACAGGGGTATGACAGGGGTACTCATTGGTAGGGGACAAAGAGAGTACAGTACACATACTCGAACAAACAAGATTTGCAAAAAAGTGAAACTGTATCGACCCCAGATATTCTGCATAGCAACATGGTAAAAGTCCAAAGGTTTGAAAATGGGACAAAAAAAAAAAAAATTTAAGACTTTTCATTTTGCAAAATTTTCTCACCTTTTGTTTTGTTGATTTTCCCGAGCAACAGATCCACCTTCATGTACCTCTTGGTTTGTCTTAATATTATATTTTGAGTTCTTTGTAGCATATACAGGGGAGATACAGCTTTTTTTTTCACTTTTGAGTATGTATAGTAGAGTTGCATGATAGTTGGTCATTTATTGTTGAATATTCATGAAGCTTTCTTTGATGAGGTATGTGGGAAATTGAATAATTTCGACACATAATACACATAAGAAAATGTGTCTACCATTTTGTTTTCATTCTCTAAGTTGTGCTTTGCTCTTTGTATTGCTGACAATGGCATGCATTTTTTCAGTTAAGTTCTGAAAAGAAGAACAACTTGCAGAGATCGTCATAAAAAGAAAAGTTATGAATAACAACTGACAGCCCCGATGATTGTAAATTGTTGTATTATCCAATCCCCATCAAGCCATTTCGGAGAGATTTTGAAACAGCATTTTGTATCAAAATTGGAATTTTCCATATCCATACTGAACTCACAAACTTAACTGGGGTTCATTTGCATGACTGGTCATGTGTTATCCTAACAGTGTATGAAGATTTCTAGCTACTAGAAATGCGAAAATGAAGTACAAATTCTTGGATGGTAAAGTCCAAGGAAACTTTACATCTGAAAGGTACAGTAGATTTGGAAGGAGGAGAACAGTGTCCAGGAAGTGGGATGATGTGGTAGGAGGAGGGTTAGGGAGAGGAGGGGGGGGTGAGGGGAGGGGAGGGATGTCTCAGTGCTAGAGTGTTTCCAGCTCTGTAGCTTAAGAGGTACAAACAGTGTGCCTATGTATGTACAAAGAATGGAGACAGGTAAGTATATCGACACTCCATAAATACCCAAACCAGTAAGTTTTGGGGAATTTGCCTGCCATGGCAAAGTGCCAACTGCGGAACTGGTTGCCATAGTAACATGAAACCTTCCAAGTTCCAACCTGGTCTTGAGCCAGATTTTGCAGCAGTGCAGACAAGATGCCTAAAATGCAGTTTATCCCGGAGTCGTTTGTTACTTTTTTAGGACGGAAATCTTGATTTTGTAAAGCTGCCACCGACAGGCTTCAGCGAGAAGGAACTGCTGTCAAGGTATTAGACTTTTGCCGCCTCCTGCATATGCTACCTCCACAACACCACCATCTTCTCTTTCCCCTTTCCCTTTGCCCACTCACCCCCCCCCCCTCTCCCAGCCAAAAATAAAAATAAAAAGCGAAGAATGAAAGTCATGCCGTTCCGTAGGGCAAGCTTCTGTACCGCAATTCATTCCATCCCAGACAAAGATCTACCCGACGTTAATCAGTAAATGCTCCGGTCCTGCCAGCCAAAAATGTTCACTGCATGTGCTCTCGTAGCAGACAAAGATTAATAGAAACTGCAGAATTAAATAGGTAAATAAGCAACATCTTAAAGGCACCATTCCTTTTCCTCCCCTCTCCGTCACCTCCTAACCATAATTAACTGTGTATAATAAATCTACAGTCATATATGTAGTACAGTGGCATAGGCAAAGAGCCAGGAGGGGTGGGGGCAGGGGGCCATGGCCCTCCACCTCCATGGTCATCAGGGGGCATTTTTACCATTCAGTCAAGGAAGAGTTACACTGGTCACAAAAATTCAAAAAGTGTTTATAAGCAACCATGTTGGGTTAGAGGTAATAATGTACCTAATTTGTAGTCTAAATTTGCGCAAAAACACACCATTTGACATCCAAATTTTAAATGTGGCATTTTCACACAGCGGGCCCATAAGTCATCACATTTTGCTCATCGTGTATTAAAACATCGGTGGATTGAACTGCTATCCTGTGAAAATACCATCAACTGCGTTTAGAAGCAAACTATTTATTCACATAAAATTTGGCACTAGAGCTACATATTTCCTGCCTTTGTCTCATTTTCAGCTCTGCATAGAATGAGTTTCTCCTAGTACTGTTTTCCTATTCCAGTATATTGAAACCTGTATATTGAGAGGAACTAAATCAATCCGTCACACACACACATGAGTAAACAAATACTGTACTGTTTCTAGTATGTATGCTATATGAAGACAACATATTCAAATACATGGGTTTACCTAGAACATATTTAAGCTGTAGCTATTTTGGCCAATTTTTTTCTCCTTCTTTGCTTTTTCCTGAGCTGAACAATTTTTACCTCTCATGAAAGAGACTTCTCCAGGTGAAAGCTTTAACAATTTTTGTACCAAAATTATAATGAATTTCTACCACTTTGGGTGAGCAATGCATGAATTACTTCCTTAACTGCCTCTGTGTCTATTTTAGAAGTCTTTCCTCAAGAAAGATTTTCTTTTTTTTTAAAGATAAATGTGAAATATAGAACCTAAGGTTATGTAGGTAAGGTGTATTCAGTGTTAACTACAGTACAATATTATTTAGTTTACTGTACATAGCACAGTACAGTACAGTATCACAACACTGTATAGGTACAGTAGGCTACACGTATTTAGTGAATAGCAGTATATCCTGTACTCTACATAAAATCAATTGTATAGCAGGGCAACATTTGATTTTTTTTTCTTTTTCTGGTTGTCTCGGGGACAACCAGGTCTTACATTTTGGTTACCTGATCAGCAACTTTGGTTGTGAACTTGTGAGAATAAATGTACAAAAATATCAAAGAAGGACTAATACGTACACTTTAGGAGAGATGTGTAGGTTTGTTGAATAGCACTTCGGCTTTGGAGCCAGTAAAGTTCACGTTCAGGTGGATAATAGTCCTACCACTATGTTTTTTATTTCAACAATCTCCAGATTAATGGAGGGTGATACCAATTTAGTCATATTACTTATTTGGTGGTATTTGGTAACAATGCAAACTGAATATGATGTAAACAACTAGTTGTCCTTTTGGCAACCTCCAAAAGCTGATTTTGGTCGTCCCGAACAGGAATTTGGTAGTCTGAGGACAAACATTGAAAATTTGCCCTGCACAGTATGGTACAGTATGTAGTATATGGTAAATTATGCAGTGTGTATTACCAGCTTGGCTAGATGGTACAGTGAGATTCGCTACAGCTCGTAGAACTTTTACTACAGTACATGTATCCAATACATATTTACTGTACACCAGGGGTGGGCAACCTTTTTGAATGAACGAGCCAGATATAAGGGGTGTAAAATTGACTGGGCCACACCTAAGACCTGCTGTTGATTTCAAACCTTTGATTCCGAGGACTTTCAAGCAATAGGTTTGTGAACCTAATCTGTATTCACAAAAACAAAAACATGTCAATACAGTACAGTTGATAATTAATGAGGATAATAGGCCTACCTGACAGCATCATTAGTGCCGATAAATTCTTAGCAGCTAGCTCGTTTTTTGTGATGACATCATTTTTCTTGAGACATCTCACGGGCTGCAAAAAACATCACTGGCGGGCCGCATGTGGCCCGCGGGCCGTAGGTTGCCCACCCCTGCTGTACACTGAAGTATTTACTGTGCTGCAAAGCATAGTA
>KN885878.1:58068-87530 GCA_000934455.1 Apostichopus parvimensis | reverse complement strand
GTCAATTATGTGATAAATAATATCATTTGTTATTGCATGTATGCCGATTAATGTATATATTACCTTTACTTTTTTATATTTTTTACAAAAGTTCGAAGGCCTGACACTACAATCGTAGCAGGATCTTCTTCAAAGATGAACTGAATACCCATTATCAATATATTCTGACAGGATCACAACGTCATGCCATCGAAATTGATATATTGAATTACACAGGCTATTGCAGTAGATACGCGCCTTCTTTATAGTTAATTTCATATCTTTACTTTGAACAGTCCCGTACGGTACTGCCAAGTTGAACTAAAATGCAGTTTTATCAAATTTTGAAAAGAGAATTCGAAGATATTCTATGACGTGGTAAACGACCTGAAACTTTGGATAATTAAACATCATTTTCTTAATAAAACATGGTTCATGATATCAATTGCGGCACGACAATAATGTTTATATGTTTCCCACTGATATTTGACAGAACAGCAAAAGTTTTTGACGCACTTGCGGTTTCTTAATTTGCATTATTTTCTACTCAGGTGCCCTCATACGTTGTTTTCAGGGTGTATGTACCATCTAAAACTTCTTGAGAATACTTTTGGTAATGCAGGGGAGTATTTTTCATAGGAGGAAGCCCTACTTCTTTTTAAAAGACTACTAAAGGAAACGAAAAATTTTCTTTCAAAACAAATATTCGTATTTGGTCACTTTTTTTAAAAAGTAATGAGGCAGAGAACATGCTATTCTTCCGAACTCAATTGTGAAGAGTTAACAAGGATACTGATATTTTCTTTCAATGATACAATGATAAAGAAGGATTGTTAGGAAGTAAAGGGATGTAATATAAGTAACAAAGAATAACAATTCTTAGTACAAACGACTGATACAGCATAACGCAATTTCTTGCCAGACCTTTCAGCGAAATACTGATACACTAATGCTCACCCGATTCCCACACATTGTTTGACTCGTTAACATGGTGCAAATGAGCTGGTAGGGAAAGGGGAAGCCGGAGGGGTGGTTGGGCAGCGGGCAGCTTTCCCCGCCTTTGCAAAAATGGAGGTGGCTGGTGTTTGCTTTTCTGCTCACCCTACCCCCTTCCCTCTCTTTCTAAGTTTTCCAAGTATAAATGCACTATATGGCGTTGCCGGATTAATTCAGAAATGATGGATAATGAATTTATCAGTTTTCCTCATCCTTCAAATATCTTGAACAAATTTTAAAAACACACTATAAGATGATAAACATGAAATGCAATTACGTCACAAGAATGTTAACACTGTCTGCTTATTACGCCTGTTTGGCACCTACAAAAACCAAAAAAGTGAACAAATTATTCTAGACAATGGCACCAAACCCTACTTGCTTTCTCACGCATTCCCTTTCCCCAAATTTCCTGTTTGCCTGATGAGGCCAACCGTGATATAGCAATACGAAACTCACACCTATAATATTCTTTGTGTTCACCTCGATCGGTTGATATGCAACAATTTGCCATGAAATATTTAGGCTGGCCTAAGTAATGAAATGTAGTTTTTTCCTTATCCCCAAGTTTTGTCCTTTTTTTAGAGCGGTACCAATTCATATTCGAATACTAGACCCACTTAACATCATGATGTTCAATGTTAATTTAACAGAATGACAAAAATGCACATTTCCGTTTCCATAGTCGTAGTCGATGCGGATGTTATTAAAACCTTCTTGTTATTACTGAAATTAATTAAGGCAACTCCATGTCTTTAGTAGATCTCGTCTTTAGCAACCATATACACGAAACTTCCGATACAATGAACAGGAACAAGCAAATGTCATGTCTCCCGAGACCTAGTTTCATAAAAGATCCTTTGTAGTTCCTCCAAGAATAAGTTTGGTAATCAATAAGATGCATTTATTCATATATTCAGTGAGGTTATATATTCCACGGATGTAATTCCTTAAATTAATCGTTGAAACGGCGATATAGAACTTGAAGTTGTATATAAGAATAAGGCCTTTTCCAAAAATATGTAGGTTCAAACAAGATATTTGGTTGTACATCATAAACTTTTAAAGTAACTTTCAGCTAAAATATAACAGTCATCATTAGAAAGTGATGAAATTAGGTATAATCAGAATTTGGCACATGAAATATTTCAACCTTACATTTTCATATCTATGACGGAAATGGTTTTCGAAGCGCATGAAACGGTTAAAGATTTGTTAACTGAGGATAGCCCAATGATAGTCAGTGCATATATAGATATCTTAGTTAGATTTACTGATATCACATTATGTGTAAATATTAGATGCCGGGCAACATTCAACACAACAGTAATATGTAGTTTTGTATGTTGTTCATGCGATATAGGAAACTAGAACAGACCATTTCTAATATGCAAGTGATTAAATATAGGAAGGGTGATCGCGAAATTATTTTATGCTCGAATAAGCAATAAGCACGATCGGAAATGAAATTGTATATGTCTTGCGTGTAAATAAAGAGTGTGGCTTATAATGGCCAAACACTATGGTAAAGGCCAATATGAAATGAGAATATTCGTCCTCTATACAATTTGGAAATTGTTCTCAAGACTATAACAAAACATATATTGTCAGTTAATGACTTCACTGTTAATAGTTCACATAATAGTTAATAGTTCACAACATAATTCACTGTTGTAATAATTTCAAAACAATGAAGTGTCCAGTTGTCCATCTAGTCAACGTATGTTTTTAATAAATCAGAAGGTTTTAATTCATGTGTCACCTTCATTCTTCTCTTTTACATTTGTGTTACATATCGCTGCTAACAATGCAGTTCAACTGTTATTCCAAATAATAAAGCTAAACTTTCAAATAGAACATTTCCGTTTTAAGAATTAAGCTATGTATATAATAGATATACTAATACAGAACGAAATATGGTCGGAATAGATTTCGGTTGTGAAATATGTTTTACTAAGACAAAGTTTCATTAATCATTCTGACCCTCTTGTCTCTCTTAGAACAAAGACAATTAGGTCAAGCTGATTAGTAATATAATAATGTTGCTAGGAGAATATGTCAATTTTATAGCCTTAAATAAAAAGCTTCACAAGGATAAAATGGATTTGAATTTCACCATTTGTTGTTCTTTAAAATTAAAAGGGCATTTGTTGACAGAGATATTAGACGTTGTTAAAAAAGGGATAAACATAGATGAATAAATTAAATTTCTGATATGAGAAGCTGACGTCACCATAGACTTATTTAAAAGAGAATGTTGAAATGTACAACATATTTTACAGGTAGCCATTATGAAAATAGATATGAATAGAAACATAACTTAGAAACCCTTTGTTATTTCTTGAAGGAGAATGACCCATAAAAACCAAGACCTAACGAGGTGGTTAGGTGGGTGTAGTACAGTTTCGGGGGGGGGGGCGGAAAATGTGGGGTAAAATATAATTGTCATTCTCATCATACACTTAAGGAAAAGTAAAGACGTCAAGAACACATGACACATTTTCCCCAGGGCCCCACATCTGACTCTCTATGCCAGTGATTAACTCCACAATTCATCATATCAAAATAGGTTTACGAACAAAAGTATGTCACTGAATGAGCATCAACTATTAGTTAACGGTCTTTGGTTGCGTTATGATAATTAAATATTAATAAATCAGGAAACGAAATAATCATTAAAACTTAACATCTGAGTAACCTTCTTGGCCTGGCAATTTAATGAAATAGTGACACAGACGCCATCTCAATTACACAACGATTGGTTAAAAAATAACGATCTTATAAAAGAAATAAAAATAGGGATTACCTAACCATCACATCGCATACTAAACAACATTTGGTTCGATTGCAAGTGTAGTGAAGCAGATTAAGCAGAGATCTTTCCATTCATAGCTGCTCTACGATACGATTCCGCACTAACCAATATCAGGATCTGGGTTATTAGGTTTTGGCTTACGTGTATATTTTACCAAGTAACTCGCAATTACTACAGCCCTACCATTCCCGAATTGATTACATGATCTTCTCTAAAGCATTGCAGAACAGTGAGTAAAATAGTGTAATGTATTTGTATCTATAAGTTGAACCCATTGCGTTTTTAAATACAGTAAATCAAGTAACATACAATTTCTCATTTATATAACAGAAGCTGAATTGTCACTGCGGCTTATGCATATTCATGTTAATCTTTAAGAAGTAAAAATTTAGACACAGCTTTGGTCACCACTGTAACATTCATGTCTGGTTAATGATTAGCTTGCATCATTGTACGAAAGAAGATGACAGCGTTCACGCTTTTCTTTTTTTAAATCTTTTTTCATTAATTTGAAAAATCGATTATATTATATATCGTTTTATATTATTTGTAAATTTTCCGAAACATATTTGTATCATACAGCAGGTCATCAAGTGGGAAAGTTTATTGTTTATTCTTTTTGAAATATACAAGTTGTCTTAAGAAGAAATATTGCGTCGAACAAATCGACCATCCCTTTTTTGTTTGATTTAAATTGTGTTTAGGTAGAGTTAATCATCTGAGTACTAAACTTGATTGACTTATTGATTGATTGATCCTCGATATAACGATTTTCAGAAAGAAAAACAAACAAAATAAAATAAGTAATAATAATACTAATAAACAGAAATGGTATATAAAATACATTCTACACTGATAATACACTTACAATATTCTGCAAATCTTCGACCTAAAATCACCTTATACGAATATCACATGAGAATACTACGGAAACGTTTAGAATTATACAGTTATCTCTCTATCATATATGTGAGAGGAATTATTTAATACCTGCATTGCAATATACCAGCAAAACGTTTCAGTATGTTTACGGTAATCTTAGCTATCGAAACTATGCACATTCCCAGCGGGGATTAAAAGGGTTGCTGTTAGTGGGTTAAGATCAGCATTTTCCATCAATAACCACAACGGTCTAATCAGTTATATATTCGCAAAGTAAAGATTTCAGATTTTGATTTCTGTTAACAAACACTTCGGTCTTAGCTCTGCTTGTTCCCATAATCAGTTATATATTCGCAAAGTAAAGTTTTCAGATTTTGATTTCTATTAACAACGGTCTTAGCTCTGAGTGCTACCATAATCAGTTATATATTCGCAAAGTAAAGTTTTCAGATTTTGATTTCTATTAACAAACACATCAGTCTTAGCTCTGAGTGCTACCATAATCAGTTATATATTCGCAAAGTAAAGTTTTCAGATTTTGATTTCTATTAACAAAACACAACGGTCTTAGCTCTGAGCGATACCATAATTAGTTCTATATTCGTAAATTAAAGTTTTCAGATTTTGATTTCTATTAACAACGGTCTTAGATCTGAGTGCTACCATAATCAGTTATATATTCGCAAAGTAAAGTTTTCAGATTTTGATTTCTATTAACAACGGTCTTAGATCTGAGTGCTACCATAATCAGTTATATATTCGCAAAGTAAAGTTTTCGGATTTTGATTTCTATTAACAACGGTCTTAGATCTGAGTGCTACCATAATCAGTTATATATTCGCAAAGTAAAGTTTTCGGATTTTGATTTCTATTAACAACGGTCTTAGCTCTGAGTGCTACCATAATCAGTTATATATTCGCAAAGTAAAGTTTTCAGATTTGGATATTTATTAACAAACACATCGGTCTTAGCTCTGAGTGCTACCATAATCAGTTATATATTCGCAAAGTAAAGTTTTCAGATTTTGATTTCTATTAACAACGGTCTTAGCTCTGAGTGCCACCATAATCAGTTATATATTCGCAAAGTAAAGTTTTCAGATTTTGATTTCTATTAACAACGGTCTTAGCTCTGAGTGCTACCATAATCAGTTATATATTCGCAAAGTAAAGTTTTCAGATTTTGATTTCTATTAACAAAACACAACGGTCTTAGCTCTGAGCGATACCATAATTAGTTCTATATTCGTAAATTAAAGTGTCCAGATTTGGATTTTTATTAAAAATCAACGGTCTTATCTCTGCTTCTTCCCATAATCAGTTCTATATTTGCAAAGTAAAGTTTTTAGATTTTGATTTTGATTCAACTCGGAAACTTTGTGGTTCAGTCAGTGTCATCCCCGGGCATAGAAAACTGAAACTTATAAGGTGTGAGAGTAGTGTGCGTCATCATGATACATGTTTTATCATTTCTGATCGATATGGGCTATCGAAAAGGGAAAAAAAGCCCTGAAAAATATGGCTGACGCATAATTGCTTCATAAATTTGATACTTTACAAAATAAAAATGTCAAAGAATTGCAACATAGTCCTGGTTTATATATTTTGCTAAATCATATTTGTTGATATGGAAAAGGAAGTATAGATTCCCAAAATCCCACAGGTAAATACAAGCAGTAACATTGAAATAACAGTTTTGATTTATTTTCTCCAAATGCAGAGATGTTTTAAATTATTAAACAAGGTGTTATAAAGCAAGAAGCTCAATATTATCTTTATTCGGTTGATTTTAATTGAAATGAGGCACCTAAATATGCAGTATCATCTGCACAGTGTCTTTCTCTCCCTATTGTTTACTGAGTAACTATGCAAAAGATGAACATTTTACAGGGGCAAAAAAAGGAACACAGAAACGAAATGCAAGGTTACAAATTAGCAAGCCTAATTAGCCATGATATGATACTAAACAATTGTACAGTTATGGTGATTTATCATTGTTTCTTTAGCGTTATAGTATCCTATAGATACAAAGTAAAATTATGATTAGCAAATTTGTAAAGAAGTAGCTAAAGTACCTTTTGACATGCATGTGAATCGATAAAGTTTCGGCTTTGGTCTGAGACAATGCAAGGTGGGTGGAGATCCTTGGGACATAGGAGGCGCTTTAAATTATTTATATCACTATGAGACAAAAGTTAAATCATGACAGAAACTTCGCAAAGATATTATTAAATTGTCAAATGATTTTCAGAGAACCACCGGGTTATTGTTCTATTAATGATGCAAGTACTATAATTATTTCGTCATGATGCTATAACACGAGTTCAGTTATGGTAATTTCGGTCAAAATATAGTGAAAAGATTTTGATTATGATACAACAACCAACCGATACAAATTCGTTAATAGCAAGAGCAATATGTTTGTTCTAATTTTCGGCTTTACTCCATTTCTAAATTTGGCATTCATTACCTTAATTAAGCTAATTCGAATAATGAGGCGAGTTAGCCTAATTAAAGAAGACAAGTTGCGTTTGCATTTCATGCAAGCACAGCACGAAAATGACAAATAACGAACTGCAATATGGCTTCTTTCAAATCATGAGGGAATTGATATTTTCAAACGCGAAATGAGGACATGTTATAATAATTCTTCGTCAGCAGGAAACGAGTGTGCAAAGTTGTAATGAATGTAGTAGCGATTGGCTAAAAGGTTATTTGTTTTTATTTATTTTGTTACTTTAAAGCAAAAATCAAAACAACAGTCACACTCAATATACGTTAGAATCAAATAAACAACATGTAAACATATATCTTAGGGTTATGGATATGTCAGCGTTTCTGTTGTTTTAACTAGATAAAGAAATTCAACCCTAATGCTTAGTGGTTGAAGAATAAATCTAAACTCTATATTAGGTGACGTGTTCACTAGTATTTCGTGCAACTTGTAAGGAAGTATTCTAGGCTTTGTTGGCAGACATTTCATTGAAAAACAACAGCTCAATAATATGATATTGAGAATGACCAGTTCAAAATGTGAAATGTAATCTTCATATCTGATACATTCGAATTTGAAATTCCAACGACTGTTAACAGTATGGCAGTGGCAATTTACATCCAGCAGACAACACCTTCAGCAGTCTTTGATATCGTCTGGTAGGAGTATAAACCTCTTTGGGTCCACTGTGATCTTACAACTTGAATAAGTTATTATTGCCGCCACATTTATAACACAGTATCTCGTTGTATATCTCATCACAACTGATAACTCTTCCGTTAATGAATTTCACTCAGATTACAAAAGTGCAGCTTCTAATTCAGAGGATACTTCCCCTACACTAGAAGTTAACATTGTAAACCATAAGGAACAGTGACGTTCGCTGTTGAAAGAATGAATAGTGATCATCTAGGACACTCAAGAAACGAATTTCGATTCGTATACTCGAATACTTCCACCGTGCAGTGTTAACCAGGCTTGGTGTGACAATTAGTACATTGCGTAGTGTTGGTTGCAGATGGAACAAATGTGATCATAAATGACTTCAAAAAGTTTTGTTCCTGTTTATTATTACAGAAACTTCATAATCAGCCTGTAGTGTTTTACGAACTCGAAAAAGCACTCGAGGGGCATTCGAGTTCCTTTCGGCAGGTACTCGGTACTTTCACTCGGTGAAAAGTAGTACTCGGACTATGGTACTTGGTATTCGGTACCGCAAGTACTCGACAGTAATTGGTACTCGTTTTATATGCAGCAAGTGATTCTGTTTAGTAATCTGTTAGTTTACCATGCATGTTTGGAGAGAAATATTACATCCGTAAGGACGTTCGAATATGACACTAATCGTTTCGTAACAAAAACAAAAATAGAGCTGACTGTTTGCGTTTCCACGAACGTCATTAAAAAAATATCGTTGTATCAAAACTTCCATGATGCGTCCTTTGGCCATATTGATATACAATTGTGACAGCTTAATGGCAAATTCGCTACAATATATACATGATGGTTGGACTAGATCGCAAATCACAATCTTGGGGTAATGATAGTTTATCACTTTTTCCAAAACATCACGTACCGGCATACTTTTCTACAAATCATAGCCATTCCTTATTTTGCACGCAATTGGTCGCCCTTATCATTTCCATAGAATCTAAAAAACTAGATGTCACTTCTGCCTACAAGGGGTAATTATTTTGTTCTTCCAGTTGCTGGTAATCCTGTAAATATTGAATGTCTTTAGCCTGCAGATTTCCCCCTCTACAGAGAATTAATTTGCACGTTACGTTATTCGGTTACGGCTTTTGAGACTAGACGTGCATGTCTACTGTATCAATTTGGCATATATCACTGACCTTCCAAAGTTTCTAGAAATAAAATTAAGAAGATATTGGTAGAATGTAAAACGGTTTGTACATCTGGTGAAGTAGCTCATCGGGTCCTGGGGTACGTTGGGGTCCTGGGTTACTTTGGGATAACATATCGGATGATGAGAATTTCTGGAATGTTTTGAAGTCAGTTCACAAATGTCAGCGCTGACGTCCCATTATACTTGTTGTCGGGATTAGCCATTCTATCATTAGAATTGGCTATCGTTCTTGGTTAAAACATATATATTTGTCGAACTTGAATTAAAAGCAGTTGGGTGTAATTTACTCACTACCGCTGATAGTTCTATATATGTTCTTTTCGACAGTTGAGCTCATAGTGCTGACGATAGCACCGTTTTTGCTTTTGGGATACTGTAAAGTGGTGACCCGTTGCAGGGGACAGTGGAAATAATCTGCAAACAACTTGAAAGAGCTGTACATTTGGAAGTCATTAATATTTTTGTTTTAGTTTCTTTTTTCAGCTCTATGCATCGTAAAAGTTGGTGGGGGCAACACGGCTAGTAAATGAGGAGCGTCAATTTCTTAGAAAAAGCTTTAAGAGTCAGAATTCTATCATAGTTTATACCCCTGGGAATAAATGAATTGCAAGATGTATGGCACCCACTGATGCAATTGGTAATTAGCACTACATCAATGGACATCTATAATTGAAGGAAAAGATCGTTGTTTCCGCTAATTACGTCGATAAAAATCAGAGATTATACACGTTGGGGATGTAAAAAAGCTGATTTGAACATACAGGAAGTTATTTTGTTTGGCTGTGTGATTGGCACAGGCCATCTTTATTTGGAGGCACTTCCTACCCCACTCTGACATAAGTGTATGTTCTTGTTCTGTCTTAATATGGCACATCACAAATGGACGTTATCACTAGTAATTATTACGGAGGCGGGAGGAAGGGAGAAAATAGAGAAAATAACTGCAAACAGCTGTTAGGGATTTATTTTAATTTAATTATATTAACTTAACAGAAATTATGAAGGATTTCCAGAAATGGGTCCAGCATTAATGACGAATAAATTATGAGTAATTTATGACTGACGAATAAAGATCGTATGACTTAGACTCTTCGGTTTATACAATTAAGTGCTACAATTGTTAATTAAAATTAATTGTTAAAGCGCCGCGATAACTGCATAATTGCTTTTTGTATTGGCAGGGATACTATTCGTTCTCATAACAAAATATCGATATGACATTGAAGCGTATACTTATGAAGAGTTCATTAAAACAACATACGCACGACAGAAATGCAATTACAACACATGCAAGTGTAGGTTATTTCGAAACAGTTCTTACCTCACTCGGGTTTCTTTGTTGATTTTTGTGTGTGTGTGTGGTCTACAAAATTTCTGCAGGAAGGGACTTGACTAAACTCATGGACTTAAAAGGTTCCAATGTTACCGAAAAAAGTAGATTTCGTCACCTGTTTAAGTGAAGGTAAGGGAAATAAGTATAGTGCAATTTCTCCCAGTCTCTCGCTGATATACCGTATAATGTGCAACAACCATTTAGCATCATTTGGCACATATATTACTTCATTAGATTTTCAACCATGGTGGTTCAAGTCACTAAGAACCCATTAAAACGGTCTTCCAAAAGTTACCAAAGAGGAATTTCTCATATGCAAGAATTAACGATTACGACGTTTGAATTACAGAGGAGAAAATGTCTTTGTCCACTTCTAAACCCAGTAATAATATGTAGCTCTGTGCAACGTATCTACTCATCGGCTTCACATGTAGGATACACTTCAATTATAGACCTCATAAGGATCGTAGTACATTTTCCATCGCCACGGTTGGTGGTCATTTCTTGTAGCATAAACAGATGAATTTCATACAGTAATACATATTATATTTGCTTTACGCCATCACGTCTCCCCCCTCTCCCCAACCTCCCCAAACAAATATGAGATCTCATAATAAGTGAACTACGAATCAGCTCAATCCTTTAAAAAAACGTATAGTCTATATAAAGAAAAGTCATAGAATATACATTTGAAGCTCTGAACTAACATTGTTGGCAGGATTGTTGGCAGGATTTTGGTTTCTAAGGAAGTCCTTTTAAAGGTTACAACCATCAATTATGAAAAAAATGGAAAAAAATAAAAATAAGCGCAGGCGCTAGGATTTCCCCAAGTCAAAATATATGACAGTTCTCATGTTTTGTTGTGTCCCAAGGTTCACACACCCATGTGTGAACATGTGATAAATTTAAGACTGGAATAGGTTCCTAAATCCCATATGTACCCCGTGAACCGCTTGCCTCAACACCTCAGCTAATGGCTTGTGTGTGTCGAATCACTTTGCTATCCCCGGCAGAGAGTCCGCTGAAACAAACTAGTAAGTATGGAAAATCGATTAACCACTACTTACGCTGCATACGCGCACGGATCTATAGTCTGTTATACGCACACGAACTCATAATATGGGCTCTATTATACTTCAATGACACAACATTTCCATTCGCTCGAGATTGACGCATAAACAGGTAATGTGCACGCTTGGAACGTAGGAAATATAATATACAGAATACTTCACCATGACGCTATATATTTTACCATGAATTTCAATAGCATATTGATCCATCCATGCCTTGAAATGTACAAGTCTATCCTCTTGAAGCAGATTTTCTTACGTAGGCTTGTGTGCCACTTACCGGCACTTTTACCAAAGCTGCCGCTTTTTTATATATATATTCCATCGTTAACCATTTCCTTTTAAGTGTTCAGCTGTTCATTAACCCATGATTATTCAAAATTAGTGTTGTGGTTTATACCACATGATAGATAATTAGCGACTACTTAGTGAAGACTTCCGATATCACATTTTGCCCCTCAGCCCATACACAATCCCCCCCCCCCCCCAAAAAAAAAGGAGGGAAAATCATCTGTCTTAAACCGATACCTTTAAACAGAAGAAGAAAAGGGGGAAAAAACAGTATGAAATCTGACAAATAAAGTTAACGCTGGTCGAAAATGTCTTCAAACCTACCATTAGGCAAGCGGTAGACAGCTAATGAACTGAAATGGGTTCTTTAAGGTAAAGTCCCGTCGAAGAGTTAATGCAGGATTATGGTACAGTACGTGTATATAACCAATTTTGACAAAAACTATGACGTCATCTATGTATTATGCCTATTTAACTCAAGTTAATTCGTATGCAAACAATTTTCGTATTATTCTGAAAGCAACTGACCTGTTACGACATAGTGCTCTACAGTCGAACAGTACCACTTGACTCTGTAAACTGCATGATATCGCTTCTCGGCCTTTTGGCTAATATCATGTGTAGTATCTGTTCCCTTTCGAGGGGAATGGTGATACACACCCGACGATGATCACACAGTCACAGTCCCGATGCAAGGGGACTGGGGTTGAGAGCGGATCAGTCGTTTGGTAGTTTGGTTTTCGTGCCCATTGTCTTTCCTGGTGACTTTTCTTAAAAAGTTTCTTTTCCGCTTCCAGTTAGACAGAAATGTACATGATGCCTATACAGTATGCGCATTCTTCAACTATTGTGCGTAGCATATTATAAGGAGAAGAACATTTCCCTCCCTTCACCTTGTACACGAGCTACGTCGACGTTAATTTGCATAACAAAGGCAAGCAAATTCCTCCACATGCAGACAGCTGACAACGTAGCAAAGGACCTGGGAGTTGAAACAGGTCGTTATCCATTTTCCACAAAACAAAACCATTTCTATCAAGGGATCTTTCTGGTGAGATTGCAAATTGTGGCGGAACAGAAACAGCTTGATTTGAAAGGAAAAAGGAAGACACGTGTTGTAAGATTAAATCATCCGTTGATTGTGTTGACTTGTATTGGTTACATCTAGTCACTTGGACCCATATCTGTTTTATGCAGTGGAGGGGGTCAACAGAGGGTATTTCTATCACATTAAGCGGGATTGGCTATATGTTGTGCTGAGATTTAAGTAAAGATCAGTTTAGGCACGAAACAAATGTTGATATGTTGTACATCAGTACTAATACTATCCTAAGTCTAAGTTGTATTTCTATACCACTAGTAACATTTATAGCCCCATTGAGGAAATTAATATTTATATATACGACCATTGAAAACTCGAATCGGAAAACTTAAAGTATTTCATGGTGTCAAATAACATGTTGGCATGTACTATATTTATTGCAAGGAAAATGGCGTATAAAGTTAACAGAAATTATTGCGGTAAATGAAAGAAAAATTAATAAATAAAAAATACTTTAAAGTACAAATTCCTTATCGTATGGTTTGGAAATTTGCGATTTGAGGCACGTTGGTATGATCACAAGAGACAAGCAAAGTCAAAGTGATGAAACTTTAACGTTATTCATAACCTGTAGATCATGGGGTAGGAGCCAGGGGGCACTGGTGGAACGTGCCACTCCCCCACTTTATTCCAAAATAGCAAATGAGTCCTATTGGCAAATAAAATGTGCCTCTTTGATGAAGAACTGTCTTTTTGGATATCTTAAGCCTTTGTTAATTTTAATATTTTAATTATTCACGTGCACCATAATAGTATTGATAGCACACTAACACATCATATATATTAAAGTGATATGGCCGGTGTGTATCGGTTTATAGCATAACGAGTGGTGGTTGTCCCCTCTGATGTTGTGCCCCCCACTTTTTGTGGGCTTCCTACCCCCCTGCTCTAGATAGATTTAGGGTACTACTGTGCTCATTACCAGTAACCGACGGGCATAAATCTCTTATCTGTAGCATACAGGTTACCTGTCATGTGACCTTTTCAAATATTGTATGATAAGCGAATATTCCGCTATAGTTATGTGTTTTTTGATGAAGTTATCTAGAACATGGCAAACTTAACCTACATTTTTTTTTACACATTTATTCTCATTTTACCCTCCTTTCGTTGGAGATATCTATAATAAAAATGTTCACACTTTTGCTAATTTACGGATGTATAAGAGTTTACGACTAATAATTAATTAGAGCAAGGATTCTCGTTAACCTTTAACACAGGGAATAGTCTTTCATAGAAACAGCTCGTTCCTATTAAATTGCATACGTTTTGGTGATTGTTTTCTTCTTGTGTGTTTGGTTTGTTAATTGTGGCAGCCATCTCCGCTCTTTCAAGTGTAAAATGAATCGACATTAAAAAAAAAACACGCCCACATGACTTGTCATGTACATTTTTCACTGTAATATTGAAAATAGTCACTACTTTAAAAAAAAATAAAATGCTCATGGGCAATGATTCTGTCAGGAGACGTTTGGTTTGTAACATGGGGGAAATGCGGTTTGGTGACGCTCATTGACTGGTTTTCGAAGCAACTTCATTCGCTACGACTGTACTTCAGTTATGAACAACTGGGTCCCTTCACCAAGTCATTTCTAAGTACTCTCATTATTACACTTGACACTTCATTTGAAGTGTAATTATTACAGACAGTGACGTGTACATATTTCAAAGGACTGATTAATGTAAGGCCTGGGACCTTTAGTGGTCGGGCTGTAGGCTGATGAAACATTTTACGAATAAAAGGGTGTGGCTGTGTGGTTGATGAATGGATCTGCCTTGAAGGGAGGGTTGGTGATCGTTTCCGAGAATAAAAGTTCAGAGGTCAAATGGCACAGTCTGAGGCATATTAAGACTATAATTAGATTCTTAATTAGGTCTGAAAGCAAGTTTGTGCTAATAATTATACCAATGGAGTTTGCAAAAATCCGATTGAACGTTTTTCTCATGAATTACGGTTAAAGTGGGGGACGGCATGACCCACTCCCACCCCCAGTTGAGTATAGTGGGGTTGTTTTCTTAAAGAAACTTCCTCTGCCCTGTCAACCTGGAGTTTAACTAAGTTGGATAATTTCGACACATTGCAAACAATACACAAAACACCGACTTGTACACTTTAGAATCGAACCTTTCATTTAGCATATTGCGTGGTGCATTGATTCGTTTAAAGAGAGCCTGCCGTAAGCATGTCGAGAAATGAAGGAAAACTAGCGATATAATATATGATAAATTATATATATATATATAGATAAATAATGATAAAGAAATATAATCATATTCCCTGCATACAAAAACAACAAAAGGACTAAAGGCAATTCTTACCTCGACGCTTAAACTCGGCTCAGATATACATATTATGTCACATTACCCTCATATAAATCACTAAGTCATATCAATAGTGATGTATTAATATCTTCAAGAGAGTAACATATATACATAGCGAGTTTAATCACATCTCTAGAACTCAAAATAGTGAATCATTAAAATGTGTGCATAAATCGTAGTCAGATCGAAACTGCCACCAAATAATACTCATGTAGCTATTCTAAAAAGAAGATAATTTCACACCAGGAATAGTGCGCTAAGATTTTGAGATTTTGTAAGTTGTAAGTTGATTAGAAAGATCTTTTAAATTTTCCTCTAGTTCAAAATACTCACGTTTTAAGGCCGATTCATATATATGAACTATACAGGCAAGGTTTCACTATACTTATGGTATAACAGTGTGGTTGTTCAAGGCTAACTGTTGTCATCGAAATAACAAGGATAGGGGGAGGAAAGGACTAGCAAACTGGCACGATATACCTATTGCAAAAGTCATTTTTAATGTATAAACGGCAAAAATATAGAACGGTAAGCCCTTGAACTTGTACACGTCGAATATAAAAAAATAAAAGTCTATTCAGGCATATCTGAGAACGAGACAGATAGTGTTGCTAACGCAACCAATTGCTTGAAAGTGTGAGTAACACCCGCTCTTTAAAAATACATGTTTCGAAACGTCACTCTCCGTGCGAACGCGTCCAAGTGCTTTAAAGTAGGAGTAACACCCGCTCTTTAACATTACATGGTTCGAAGCGTCACTCTCCATGCGAACGCAACCAAGTGCTTTAAAGTGGGAGTAACACCTGCTCTTTAACAATACATGGTTCGAAGCGTCACTCTGCCTACTTAAAAAAGATACGCCAAGCAACCGTTTCTGCCTCTTGAAGATTCAATGATTCCATGACATTTTTCCTACTAATGAACTTCAATCTTTGTCAATTTTTCCATTAACCGTTGTTGGACAATCAATCGAATTTGTTTATTTAAAGTTTCATCGAAAGGAAATATCGATGTGGTAGATCTGAGGGTCTAAATGGGGTATGTGATAAATTTATGACTCAACCTACCTAAATTGTTGAGTGTTTGTACATTTATAAGTGTCAAAACCTCCCTTTTAGGCAATTCAAACTCCCCTGCCTTAACATTTGTTTAGTACTGGACGCTAATTAGGACAATATTAGCCTCTGATTTATTTACCAATTACTACCGTTTTTTTTTTATTTCTTGGTGTTTCAACTCGAGAGGCTTGTATGAGAAATGCAACTAACAGAGCTATTTATATGTCACCTCGATAATTCAAGAATATTTTCAATGAGAAACTGGTTCATTGAATTTAAAACAACGGAAGGAAACGCAAGGAATTGTTATTATTATATCTTATGTTGCAGAGTTTTTTGGATGTGATTTTGTCTTCTTTTTTTCGGCTTGGAACATTTATCTTTAAAACTGACCAACGGATAACAAAAAGTCCAAATGGGAATTTACGTCAATGTTAAGAGTTTGTTCCACCTGTCACACTTGGGGAGAAAAGAAACACCCACTCATTAATTACAGACGGCATAGCCGTTCATAGGTTAGTCTTTAACTACGCTTGCTGTATAAATAAATGGTCGTCGTGGGGAAAAAACACTCGTTTCTCTTGGAGACAAAACTTAATGAGAATTGTAATCGCCATTTTCTGCCCGAACATTGAATTTCTATAATTGACTCATAACAATTTATAGTGGAAAATTTGCTTTTTCCCCCACAAATCTCCTGCTCTGGTAAAACAACACATGAAGGTTATCTGAAACATCTAAAATGACAAATTAAGATTCGCGTCAATGCTCTGTATGATATTACTTTTTTGTACATTTTACATGTAAAATATAATAATGCATACACAAACTATAGACGCACAGTTACTTATTTCTCGACAGTTTTCATTCGTTTAAGAAAGGTTCTCTGAACCAGATGATGAATCCATAATAAGATATACCGGATAATCGATTGACTTTATTTGTTGGGTGAACGCAAAGTCATAAAAAAGAGAGGTCAGTTCGCGAGCTTGACGCTTTAAGTTTATTAATGCATATAATATGTGTGTTTCTTAGCATCACCCATCATCTACATCTTTAGGCTTTTTGGAAAGGGAAACAGACATTGATTGAACGTCTGTATATACATATATTTACACAAATATGAAAAGTATACGTGAAACTCTGAGTAACACAACTACTAGTGTTCCACTATTCTCAACTAGTCCCAATCTATATATATATATATATTTATATATATATATCGAATACTTTTCTTATTAACGTTGTATATGTAACGTACATTTGTCAGGTTTGGTGCAAAATTTTAGGGCAGTTACGATTTATGTTAATTTCCCGGAAACCGTGTATTGTCCAACTGATCTTATCACGTTCACAGTATTACAGTACTAAAATGCCTTGTTATGATTTTGGAACCGACGAATTTGCAAGTTTCGTTCTATAGCTATGTATATTGTGCTCATTAACAGTCCATTAACTGTTGGGCCATTGGAAGGAAAACTTTACAATTGCATGATATTAGCATCCGATGCTGCAACGTAAGATGCTTTTCAACATTTTATGAACTAATATGTACCAGATTTGTACGACGAGTACTAACAACATAACGAGTACAAGTACACTACATATAGTATAGTTCCCCTTGTTATAACTACGAATACCGAGTACAAGGCTCAAGCATGGTCAAGTAAGAGTATTTCATCTTACAGTGACATCTATACCGGTACTAAGCCGGTGCTGTACATGGCCGAGTGGATAAAGGCGTTGGCATTTCAAGCAATGAGGCTTAGCAATCGGGAGGTTCCGGGTTCGATAACCGGCCGGGTCATATATGGGTTTTTCATCCAAAAGCAAGAGCAATCTACGGTTTTCCCATCTGAAATGACTTTCTAAATAGAAAAGATTCCAAATTTGTATTAAAATGTTGAATTGGAGGCCACTCGACTGTAAGTTGTAATCCATAAGCCCTTGCGGGCGTCTCCCACATTTTTGGTCGCCTTAAGCTTAATAACTGTTGATTATTAAAACAAAAAAAGATTGCAAAATGCCAGAAACAGGAATGCAAGTACCGACAAACTGATGAGGGTTAGTGCAAGTACATTCAATTATGCTAGAAAACTATAGTAAGGACTTCTCTACACTGTTCAGTCTTTTATATAATTAAAAGCAATAATTTACAAAAACCAAAACAAAACATATGACTGATCTCGTGTATCATATATTACAAATTTAATAAGTATGAACTATTACCAGTCGGTGGATTTCACGTCAATAATAGGGTCTGCTTTGAAAAGTGATTCACGAAAAAAAAAATTACGTAATTTGTAGGTGTGGTGACTTCAGCAAAAATGTGTGTCTAAATGTGAACATATAATCCAGAATCAGTACAAATGTGCTTTAGTTTGAAATTTGTAACATACCTGGTTTTCATATGTCAAGGTTCGTCATAATGGGCATTCGTTTCACACATTGTCGAGAAAATTAGTTTCCCAAAACATATCACGTGATACTCGATATGTGATTATCAAATTAAGACACGATAATATTTATTTGCCAAAGGAATATCACTTAGCAATTCATTTATGATTTTTTTTATGATCTCATTCCATTAAAATTCCTTAAAAAATATCCTCACCTAGAAACGTGTCTCCATCTTAGTATTAGTTACATACCTAAACTTGGAAATTAATCTCGATATCTACATTTTGTCATAATTATGTAAAATGGAACATAGCTGTAGTAAACTTAATGAATTTCATAAATGACACTTTGGGATCTAACTTGATCGGGAATTTCCCAAGCCTACCCAGGAAGGTGTCTGATTTTAAAATCTCCGTCTGGTTTACCACAGTTTTGCATCAGAGGTAGTAGGTCTTTTTTACACATAAAACTGATAATGGGAACGTTCGGGACATTATAGTATGCGAAAAATTGTACAACGAAAAACTAACCAAGTCAAGAAATAAAGTAATAAAACACTCAACGCTTCTCCCAATCATTACGTTCAGTGTACTTCTAAAAAAAATTAAGATTACAAAGTTTCGCTTATAAAACTTTGTAGAATTGTCTTCTATAGTTACCAGAATTGGGTCTATCTATAAAATCTTCTTCTCATTGCATAATGTGATCTTTGCTTTCTCCCAAAACAAATGACCAAAAGATGAAGCTCATGCTTTTTTTCCAGATGTACCTAATCTATTTTAAACCCTTTACATTCTGGTATGATGCCAGTGCCTGGATGTTTATGTAATTCTCAGCGTTAACTATTGACGCTACGTCAATCATAATAGTCCAGCTTTTTAAATCGACGAAAGAAAAACAACCCTAAGAGCGCATTCGAATGATATCGAGAATTTTCTCAATGAAAATGTTGTTAGCCTACATCAAATGAGTATCCTATCCAAGGGAATGAAATTGGTTCAAGTTAAAGTGGTATGTCGTCATTTAATATTTTGTGCAACAACCATTTGTCTTTAGAAAAAAAAGAACATCACCTTTGTATTACACATAGGAATAAGTATTATACACTGTAATTATGTTGGGCAAATATAGACTATTTTGAACGTCCAATTCATCACTTTTAAAGCTATTAGATCCGTTAAATTACAACGGTTGTAATAGTATTGTTATGGGGCAAACCTTTGTTCGAACTTGGTTGGATACATAAACCTAACCAGTGTTGGGAAAATATTGCACTTTTGTTATAGATTGTATGTAAACATTAAAGGTGGAATATATATGACTTCATACTTTCCTTTGGCAAGGTACTTACAATACTCGAAGTTATATATAAGTGAATGAATAACGGAAAACTGACTTGTAAATTAGAACAATGGATAGAAGCAACTAATATCATGGCTAGAACTATAATATAATGTGACATAAAAAGCCGAATTTCTCCAGAAATCCCTACGACTTTCCTGGGTTGTATCGAATGAATCCAGGGGGAGGAGTGGGTAGGTGGGGATGATCCCTGGTTACACAGCATCCAAGGTACTGTTGCTTCTGACTTGTTCCCTACCCACCCCCACCTTCTGCGAAGAAATGACGATACCGGGATTACCACAAGCTGCGGTATGGATACCTCAATCAGTAGAGCACTGGGCCTGTAATCAAGAGGACACTTGTTCGAATCCCGTTCATAGTCATAGATTTCTTTGCTCTTTTCCAATACTGGAAGTTATATGATCCCGTCTTGTGTGCAAACGGCATTGTTTCATTTACGTAAAGGCTTTTAGCTGGTATATGGTTCAACAGCTCTATGTACCGAACAAACACATGAGAATGTTTCTAATGCTATCTAAAATAAACCATGAATATGAACTGTTCTCGGCGATAAATGTTTAATTCTTTGTCATAAATTTTAATTCGACTTTTCAATCATATCGCCCTTGATTGTATTCTAGACTATGGTGTAAATAATTTGGTTTACGCCCATAATAATTTACTTTTATCTTCCGCTTTGTGAACTAACTAGTAACATCTAAGGTGTCATTTCACTCCGCATATTATAAAACTGAAAACTACTCACCGGTAACGGATATGAAGCTATAACCACACCTATGCCACCGGCTATCAAAAAATATGAAGCAAAGAAGAAAACACAGACAAATATGACAAGAAAAATATTAAAAGTAAGAGAAACGTATCAAATGACAGGGCGAATAAATCAAATAAATGTTAAAATTGCAAGAGGAAATACAAGCTATTCTTTGTTTGATCTTGGTAATGTTTTACCCAAACGGCCGCCCATAACCTGCTACGCGTGAACACTGATTTAAATAGTCACGGAGGGATAGTTAAACATCGTACCAATATAAAGAGCAATTTTAATAGATCCATGTTATTCGTATTCCCATGATGTGATGCTTATTGTAATTTGAGAATAATCTTTCACATGAACGATATATAGACAAACTACATAGACAAAACGAAACCCTTTTCGATAGTTGATCTTGCTCACTTCCGTCTACGGATACTCTAATGAGACCGTGCACTATACAGGTGACTTCACATATGAATGTGTAGGTTTTACAATATAAAAACTGACTTAGCATATCTACTATCAGAAATATAAATTTGCAACATTGTATCAGACTAAAAGACACAACCAAAAAAGTTGATTTTCATGTGAAATAGGTTTATGATTGTGTCCTACAGGGTATAGGCCTATCACACTGAACGTTGATATACGCTTTCGGGTCGTCCCTTGTTTATCGTTGAAAGATCGACATTACTTGGCGAGAAACATACACACAAAAAATGAAAGAAAACAAACGAAAAGGAAATTGTTTTTAAGCTTCATTTCAGCCTAGAAGTCAGCCCACAATTAACAGTGAATGCATGGCAGTTGTAAGTCAAATACATAGTTACGTCATAGAGGGAATGAATTATTGAGTAAATTCGTCACACTTCGTGATTGCAATCTGATATTCTTCACCTCCCGTTACCGCTGTGAAAAAAGCCTCTACTATCTTTTTTTATCAACTAAGTCGAAAATTGATTAGTATAATGATATCAGAAAAGCCACGCATGGTGTATCATTTATTGATAATACTCTGCAATAAATGTCGTTTTTGTGTTTTACATTTGCAAATATATATGTAAAAACAGCTATATGATATTGCTAAGTATCCTTTTCGCCAAACAAATCCTTGACCACCCAATTGTTATTTATATTTAGAGTGGCGAATTCAAATTGATTACTTATTACTATAACAAAGCCACGCATGTTGCATCATTTATTGCTAATACTCTGCAATATAATGTAGTTTTATTTTACATTAATTTGCCAACATACATACTTGGGTTTTGAGTTTAACTTGAATAATGTATTCATATTTGAATGATATCATAGTTCCATACCGATTGGAGGCGTTAATTTACATCATAGAGCTATACTAGTTTACATATAATGTACGTGACGAAAGCTGTTATTGTCTAACTTTAAATTACTCTTTAAATTATTCATTAATTAGTAAACATTGTTCTCGTGTGAAAAGAAATAGTTGATTTGTAGTGATAGGAGTACAATGGAATTAATCTTTAGAGAGTTATATTATTTAAGGCCTAAACTTAACCAGCTGCTTAAATAGAATTCAATTGTCTTACTTCTCTAATAATATTCCGGAGATCAAGCTGAATCATATGTTTGAAAACATTCACAATTCAATGGCAACTGCCCCTTTGGAAAACATTCTTTACATTTTTCTTGCAATACCATATTTCTTTATCGGGGACGGTGACATGTTAAGTAAAGTATTAATTTTAAAGATATATACATGTTGAAAGATAAAACATACAATGGAAAGAAATGAAATGTTGCACATAATGGATGAGACAACGTCGCAACTATTATATCAAATAAGCAAATTTGTCTCCCATCATTGTGAACTTTCGCCCTATTAATTTAGAAATTCTCTCTCTTGTGTAGCCAAGCATATTCGTGTACATCCCGCATTCCTACACATTCTTCTCTCGAATCAAACACAGGGCAGGAATTATTGCCCGCTGATGCATTCAAAGAAAGTACAGAAGTATAAGTGATATGCTAGTGAGGTGACATTGTATATGAACCTTATACCGATCTGGTTCTTTCGTTCATAACGTGTGGAAACTAATTTGTCATAGACGAACCACAGATTAAATACTTCGAGCGAATTACTGGAGCGAACAAGATTCTAGTTAAAAAATAAAAGAACATGGCTGCCTTTTTATTTTCTTAAGCAGTTTTTTTTTTCTGAATTGAAGAATGGATCAGGGGTTCCGAAGTTCAACGTGCTTTTCTGCAATTAAAATTGACAAAAAAAAATTGGCTCAACGCTTTGCTTACACATCCAAAATGATATTACAAAACTTTTCAAGGAACACTAGCCCATAGGGGTGGCAACATTGTAGTATTTTCTTTCAGTTAGCTAATCCTCGTGTCACTCATTACTACTTTAATGAAACCTTTGTAGATAAAAGAGAAAAGTTAATGTTATCACAAAATTGTAAAGATTATAAAACGATGAAACATTGATAGTTTGTTCTTTCAATAATTGGCAACTTATGAAAACGTATGTTACCAAACAGTTCCTGTGCACACAATAATAAGGAAGAAGTCTCTCTTTATTGTTCGGCTGGATTTTTAGTCCAACTCCATTAATTTCATTCGAACTGGTGGAAATATAATAACCTATCGAACTGATTGAAGAATTTTCCTTGGATAAATAATGGAGTATTATGTTACCCCTGTAAATCATGTTTTAGTCCTAGATTTATTATACTGGTCGTTGTGAAATGGCGTCATGATTACGTTATACAACAAATTTCAATCCAACGTTAAGATTGAAAGTTCCAATCTACTCATTTTTGGAATACACTTTAGTTATACGATGGTAATTTGTCGTGGACGGTGCCATGAATGAACTAGGGAAGGGCGTAAGGAATTTACCGTAGAATCTTTATGGGAGATGATTTTGAAAAAAAGTTGATAATAGAAACAAAATCGTTTTTACTAACTATTTACTTAAATTACACCCCAATAACTCAAGATGAAGATTATCATTATGGAACTGACACTGAGTCACAAGGCAGATCACAATATTTGTTACTGTTATTACTCATATAGCTACTTTATTATACTTTTCAATAAATATATTTAAAAAAGTTTGTTTGCAAGTAAGATTTTACCCAACTGTGTGTTCCCTTCCAGCACCTCAAATTATCTCTTCAATAATGCATTTTGCCGTGTATAATTATCTTCCACAAAAGGTCGAAAATCCTTTGGGTATAATTCAACTAAATTTTGGATGTTGCAAATGCACTCTTTTGCATCGCCTCTTTCGCATTATCTTCACAGGCGATGCCATATACGATTAGTCGAGTGTCTTGGTAGAGCAAGCGCAAAAAAAAGATGGCTGTAATAGAGGTTTAGGCCAAGTGTTACTTAACTAAAGTAAAGTTGGTAGCGTTTCATAAGAAACTTCTAATATTCGACGGTTTTTGATTCCAGTCACTTTTTAACTAAACGATCAAAATGCACTTAGTATGCATTTTCCTCTCCCATGATTTGTTTTTTGTAAATCCAACTGGTGTGTCACTATAGTAGTCAATTGAGCTATTTGCGAAGTTATAAATATATTTACTTATTCGATGCTATGTTTATATTTCTTCAGCACTATAGCTTAACTTGTTACCTATGAACAGTAATGTACCGTGATTATTTAAACGTCATCTAGGCTTTGGTTCAGCTCATTCCAAATATGTCGTATTATTCATAGCCTTGAAATGAGGTATTCACAATCAAATATTTGTGTGGTTGTGTTCAGGTGATGAATGAAACCGGATGTGACATTTTGCAATTAGTAGATTTAGATCGCATTGAACTGTTTTTTCCCTTCAGAACTGTGTTTGTAACTTTTTCTTATCTTTCATTATATTTTAGAATGAAGATGACTATATCCTCATCTACTGTGGTTCAGCTTGGACTGGTGATGGCGCTATTCTGTATTATAATGTCCACTGCGGAAGAAAGGCCTAAGCAATATGTAAGTTTTTTTTTTCGATTTCTGCTACACTAAATGAAAATGATATTAAATAAAAAAAAAAAAGAATAACTATTAGAGAAAGAATCAATATTTCAAGGATTAAAATGGTTCGAGAACCTGCAAATTGGCAGAATTTTTTTTCAAACGTAGTGAGTGACGAGAACAATTTAGAGTGTAAAGCACTATATGCGATGATCAACTATAATACATTTATGTGTGTGGATTTTTCGTTCTAACATACGTTAACGTTTTACAGTGAATTGTACATGGATTATCCAGCGTTTCGGGGTAAGAAGAATGTGGCAGATTCGAGACAAATTGTTGACGAAATAGATATCTGACATAAAACAATTTCCATAATTTGTATTCATCCCTTTTCGGTCTAAAAAAAAAGTTTAAGTGAAGTAGGTCGTCAGAATGTAAAGTTACCTTAAGTTTCCCACTAATATGATGTGGTTAGAGTTCCGTACTTTTTTGGATCAATGTTTTCGTATTTGTTATGGGGTACTTTTACTTTCTTTTTTATTTTCGTTTCCTACTGGGAGAGTGTTCTCGTTTATCATGCCCATAAGGTTATAAAATAAATGATTACCACAGCCTTAACTGAATTTATTCTGTCTTAGTTTTCTACAAGCCAGTTTTGGAAGAACAAAATAAAATGAAATGGATGTCGGATTAGCCCTTCACGGAATTGTTGTGAAGATGATTTAAATTTTACATGGTTCAAATTGTTTCTGGTTTCAATTTCAGAATCGAAGATCACAGGGCTGGACGCCGCAGGCTCTGTTTCTCTGTAAGTTTTATAATATCATATCATCAATAAATGTATATATGTTTACTTAACCTACTATCATCTATAAATTATTCATGATCAATTTGGAGTGTCATGTTAAATTTTGCCTTCGCTTTATGATGTATCCGATTTGAATAAATATAACTGGGAAACCTTTTTTTGTTTTTTCTTCGTTTTTTTTTTCTTTCTTTAATTAAGAAAATCTGGTACAGTTAATTGATAAACGGAGTCTTATTACAACTCCTCGTCACGAATGAAAGCTTTGGAAATTCATTTCTGAGTTTGGACCGTGAAGGAGTGTAGACGGGTAGATGATGGTTTTCAATCAAGTTGCAATCAATTTGCGATTTTGTTGTTGTTGTATACTATTAATATACTCTTTAGTATTAACGAATTATCAAAAATTATGTTTAGAATGCGTAGGTGTAATTAGAGTATACGTTTTAGGTGAAAATGTTGGTAAGAATTTTATAAATCCAATGTCATTAAATGAATCACTTCGTAGAGCGTGAATATTAATTAACTGAATGATTTTAGTTAGAAGTTTAGATCTCCCAAAAGATAGATCTTTCTTTTGAAGGTTAAAAATAGTTGACTCTTATATAAATCCTTTGTTTCGCAATATAATGGTTGGATAAATTGTGGCCTATTGGATTAGAAGATGAACTTTAACTTTTTAAATTTAATTTGTGAATTGCCACCGAGTGCCCTTCTCATTAAAAAGAAATGCATGAGATTCTTTAAGATCAACTATTTTCACCACACGTTTATATGGTAATCTATCCTACAGATGTTACAAAAAAAAACATAACTATAGCACATACGCAGCTAGAAATGAAATTGTCGAATATATGGTACCAAGTCGGAGCGGAGGAAGGGGGAGGGGGAGGTTAGGGGGTTGACAGTCGGATTGGAGGAAGGGGAGGGGGAAATATACTCCATATTCTCCAGTTCCTAACCACCATAGTCTTAGCGTGGTTAATGTTCAATGTTATGGTTTTGGAAATTTTGGAAACAAAAAACGGTACTTTAAGCAAATGTATTACATCATAAATAGTTTAAATAATGTTCAATATGCTAAGTTATTCTAACGGATTAATATTTCATTTTATGTTAGATGGAATAATGCCACCGAGAAGACAAAAATCAGACGTCTCATACAGTACCATTAAAAGGACTGCTTGGGGTCCTAGACCCAATATAAGTGAGTTTTTAGATATGTTACTACAGATTGATCATTGAATAATCCATACGTGCATGGTGCTAGTATATGTTTTACGTGACTGCCTGGTAAAAATTTGGAAAATCATGGCATTATTTTTTTGCTTATAGGAGACCATGATCATAATAGTTTAGTGTTTATCATAACAATTTTACGTGACTGCCTGGTAAAAATTTGGTAAATTATGGCATTATTTTTTTTCTTTTAGAAGACCATGATAATACTATTTGAGTGTTATCATAACAATTTTATATTATAATATGTTAATGTTATTGCCTATCATATATGACACCAGAAAACCTTAATTAACCGTCGAATCGAATGTTTTTTCCACGAACAACCCAACAACACTTAACACAAGTAACTGAGACTATAGGATCGTTTTGGGTCCATTTCTGGCCCAGTTAGGCTAAGTAAAAGTCGAAATTTAATCTGAAAATGTCGATGTTTTTACCTATAAATTTCTACATTTAGTCTTGAAGATGTCATATTTTATCTCGAATATTTTGTTTTGATTTAATGTTTTTTTTTGAAATTTTGACATTTTATCTCAAAATTTGAGTTTTTATAAATATAAATATAAACGTAAGAAAAGAAAAAAATTAACAAATTGACGGACTATGTGAGTAAAATGGATTAAGTTAGATCTAATGATTGGTTTAACATGTTAACTTACTTCTTTGTACATAGTTCATTGACTTTTCGATCCAAGCAGTATCGTCTCCAGAGGCAAACTGAAACGTAAACAGACAACATATACACAATTAAGAGTGGCAGAAAAGACAACTGAAGCATTTTACATATGTAGAAAATGCAGCTGGATATTTTATTTGTGTTCCCAGTCTGTTTTCGTTCTAGCCTGTCTCGGAAAAAGATTCTAGTAGTATCGAAAAGGGCCTGTAACGTTTTGCATAATAATTAAAATAGTAAATTAAATATAATTGGAATGTATGGCTCATTTCATTGTCTAAAATTTCCCATTCAGTTTTCAATTTCCAAGTATTTTAATATACATTATTATAATTAATGCTTTTATTATATTTCCTGTTTTCAGTGAGGGCGTGGCATCCATCCCGAGTATCTAGAGATGGTAATGATGACCAGTAATCAATTCTGAGTGGACCAAGCGACATTAAATTTCCGTTTCCTTGAAAAAAAAATGAATGAGCTCTTATTTGTTTTAGTAACAAACATGCACCATAATAGACTTCCTTGAGTTATTTTCTTACAACCATTGCAACTCACGGAGTGCATTGTAGCGATTTGCATGTGTATTGATAATAAACATAAACATCCCCCCCCCCCCCCCCCACCAAAACAAATTGTGTTTTCCATTTAACTGAATGAAGTTACATGAAGCAAATGAACCAATAGCTTTCCAAGGGAGTCTGTGCTTTGTTCATGATATTATATTAGAGTCCAGGATATGATTGAAGTCAATTTTTCCCTTTTCATAAACCGATAAACCCATTAATATCTGGTGGTGGGGTACATTTGCTTTTGTAATGTCATTAATAAGAGTTTGAAATTCCATTTTTTTCCCTTGCACAATATATTCGGTTGATAAAATAAGCTCTTGTCGCAATGTGGGTTTGTTGTTTTAATTTTCAGGCACTTGTTTTTGTTTTACAATATACTGCAACTAAAATCATATGATAGCTGTGTTTTTAAAATCTCTTTCGTTATAATGTGCACAAGTTAATACCGAGAATTTTCTTTCAATCTCGATATGCATGTTAGGACTGGTGTTGGGTAATATTGGTGTGTTCGTATTTGACTATGATAAAATAAATCGAATAACTTCAATAATCCCTGTGAACTACTATTTTAGTTGGAACCATCTTTTCTGTGAGAGATTTAAATTGATCATGTTTTTACCCTTGCATCGTTGTAAATAGGCTTATACGTTTATGACAGAGGTATCTGAAAGGATGAGGCTGGGTTTTAAATGGACGAGAAAACAGAGGGAGTTTCCCAAAATGTAGGCAATATTCGAAATCAGAGTTATCAATGATATTCGCAAAATCTAACATGTCCCTCAGCAATTAGGTGTGAATATACCCATAAAAATCGGATGGTCGTCATCCATGAATAGGAATCGTATGAGGGTCAATTGAAAATTGTTTGCCCTTAGAGAATGTCATAGGTAGAATTTATAGTCGTGAGTATGTATAGGCCAAAAGAATATGAAACTTATTGTGTTAGTACTTTGTCTATAGCTATTGAGGTATTTGAGATATTGGCCTTCTTAAAAGAATAGTCCAGGTAACAATTCCTTGTTGATATGTTAAAGAGGAACACAATCTAAGCATTCTGGTGACATTTGCATGCAATTCCTATGTACCGTTTTTGAGATATTGACAGTCGAAGTTACCACCGATATTCTACCAAAAGTGAACTTGGAGCAAACAGGTGTGACGTCATTGTTGCACACTGATGAATAATGTTTTGTTTTCCTTTAAAAATTTACGTCTAATTTTATACTCCACAATTTGGAGGTATTGGTATTTTATAAACTTCACATCCCCTTTAGACAAACTAGTAATCCTATCCAATCCAAGGTCAAATCAATAATAAGGGGTTAATCAACGGTCTAGCGTGCGTTACTCACAGGATTAATGCACGATCGGGGGATAATGCAAGCGATGCACGAGGGCGGAGCCCGAGTGCATCCAGCGATAGCATTAACACCCGGAGTGCATTAATCATGTGAGTAACGCACGCTAGA
>KN885878.1:31714-45359 GCA_000934455.1 Apostichopus parvimensis | reverse complement strand
AGAGAGAGAGATAAAGATAACAAATTTTTAACAAACTGCTGATCGACTGCAAAAGGGCCTGACATTGCGATCATGGCAAGATCATCTTCAAAGTCAAACCGAAACGGAAACAGACATTTTTTATTGAGGACTGATGGATAAAGTATAAATAGGTTCGCAAGAATAATTATTCGATCTCATTTAATGAATATTTCATTTCATTCTGTACATGTAAATCACCACCAACAGCACATAAGTTGCCCAACGTTTGATCACGGATCTCGTTCTGTATTTTCTGTGAAAGAACATTTCGGTCCATGTGTTATAGTTCTCCAGCTGTATGGTTATGGTAATGATGTATGTTCATTCAACCTGCATATAAACTTTACACTAGACACGGTATGTTAAAAGTATAGTATTCAATGTCAATTTGCGACGGCAAATGATTGACGTAAATCGAACGACTCGGGAAGACAGGGGCGGCCTTTAGAAGGTTCAAATCGAGGGGAGAGGAGAATAAACTTAAAGAGGGTATAATTTGAAATGTGTGACTTTGAACTGAGGGGGCAACCCATAAAGTCACCTTAAAATTTTCTTTCAAGTACAATATCTGTGCAATTACATATTTTGTTAATTTTTTCAACAAAGTGGCCAAATGTTTTTTGGAACAACAAAAGATAAGAAAAAGGTAATTTATGATTAATGAAAGGAACGTAAAACGGAGGACACGTGTTCCTGTAGATCAAGGGCAGGGTAAGTGTCGGACGGTTTTCACTTTACTCGGTAGTTTAACTTCATATCGATATTTCTAGGTAATGACAAACCAACCTGCATCATTCAAAATTAAAGATTTTCATTTCTTAATTTGTTCGTTTTAAAACATAGTTGTCAAAAGTACAAACATTTTACACTGTATTATATTATACAATGCACGTACACACTTTATTATGCCATTACGTAAAGTCCTGCATTAAAAATTAGAACCTCGTTATTGAAATGTGGGCTGCATAATCAACTTAACTATGACGCGACATAGTCCAACAAAACAATTTCAAATGTACAAAAATTGGATTAAAGAAAATTGTGTTTTAGGGGAACACTGCTTATGTGAATAGTATTTTAGTTCTCTCGCAATGTCAGTTGACTGGGTTCTATTTTAGTGTTTGTAATAATACGTTTTTATCACTGTCACGCGTTGTTACAATCTTAGAGATGATCTTTAGCTTTTCATATATTTTGTGATAGGTTAATTTGAAGAGTTTCAGCACCTTAACATTTCGTAACATTGAGACATTTCATAGTAGTAACAGACACATTTAAAACCCAGTTTGTAAATGTTTCAAAATGTTCTTCACCTTGACTTCACAATTTAAATTCTAATGAGTCAATAAAAGTATAGACTATCGAGGTTATTTAGTTTGCAGTCTAACATCTCTCGCCATGCATGTACCACGCCCGTAGCCAGGTATTCTGAGTTTGGAGGAAAACCTTTAAACGGTGATGCAAGACTCCATATTTTCCACGAACGCTGTTTCCGTAACTAGTTATCCTCGCTTCTGTGCTGTTTGGTTTTACTATCCATATATATTAACTACTATCGGCTCTAAATCGAACTTCAGAAAATGTAAAACGGTGACGTCATGCAAAATCCGGCATACAATATTGTTGGACTCCGCTGAGACGACGTAACATCTTTAACATTTTGAGAACGATTTCATTTCTCAGAACGTATGGATACCTACAAGCATTATAGTTTATATTTGTCATAATTATTTTTGATAATAAATAATATTGCCATTAAGGTAAATGTTCAGAGTTAAATATATTCTTGGCATGTGAAGGAAGAACTTGGCGACAGTGTTGTCAGATATTCCTTGTTGGAAGTGTCACATTTTCTTTCAAAAGGGAACATGACGGAGCTAAATGCACAGTGGCAAGAATTTTGAATGTTGTTCTAAAGCTGGTTTTCTATAGTTTGTACTATATTGTTCCAACTTGGACTGGGTACATTTCCAGCTTCCAAAACCGCTAAGGATGTAAATGGTTTACCATACGGTACCTATCAACATGAGTTTCGCTATATTCAGATGCAGCCACTTTAAATGATGATACTTGAACTTAAAATGTTGAATGGATGAAATCAATAATCTCAAAATATTTTGACAATGTGTTAAAATAATCAACGTTTTGTCGTGGTGAGAAGTCAAAAACAGTATGATACAAGTTTTAAGTTAAGATATACCAAACAGTGACTTGTAATCGTAAAAGTGTTTCTCCAAGGCTAAATATGTAAATAATATAGTGCTCACAAAAATGTGAACTGTTAGTACATTAAATTGAAAGTTGCAACCAATAATTCATAAAGTTAAACAGAAATAGTAACAAATATGAAATAAATACATTCATCATAAAATAAATTTCTCTTGGCTGTATTAATAACGATTATCGTGTAACCTCTCGCTGTGTTTTCACAGACAATTACCATCTTTCAATTACCGTGTGTGAATAATTACAAACACCATAGCAACCTCCGGGGCTGCATGATTTTAGCGTTCAAAATAAAACTCGGCAAACCTTTTGTTCTTTCGTTCTTTCACTTCTTAATTAACATAAAATGACTGATTAAGCGGAATTTAGTTTTTTTTTCATGCATTCGTAATCATTTTGTAATTAATCAATGAATTGATCAATTTTGTCCGATGAAATGTTGTAAACTTATCAGAGTTGGTATAGAACACTTAGCTCATGTTGTTGCAGTTTTCAAATTCTTGCCAAGTGTAATATTGTGACTTAGTCTAATAAGGTACGAAACAGACTGAAATGTGTTTTTTTTATGATCTTGGCACCTTACTGTATTGCATGACTTTATGTATTCGTTACCATATTTAAATTCTCCTATAGTGGTATATGAAAAAGTGGATGTGTTTTTTTGGAAATGTCAAAGGCATCATGTGGCATTTTCATTCTTTTTACATTCTTACACTTAAGTAATATTATAATAACGGTATACGAGACAAACGGAGAATGCCATAATGCACGTATTATCAAACTGGAAGATACTTTACTTTATTAACCATATACTGCTTATAGAAAAGTGGTATTTAGGAAATTGGTTGCTTATTCGAAATGTCAAAAGATTATGGCAGTTTTGAAATCCTTGCAAGTGTAATATTGTTATGACGCGTTACAAAACAGAATAAATGCACGGTTTCTCATAAAATTGTTTAAAGTTCACAAGGAGTTAAAACTGTAATACTAGCCAGCTGAGCGAGGCTTGGCTTCCTGGTGTTAGAATTATAAGACCAGCATGAAACTTTGTTAAACACATCTTCGTCTTCTATTTACAGGGATTTTCATATAAACATGCAAGAATACAGAGCATTTTACATTAAAATAGGTTATGATTATAAAACTTAATGAAATAATTCACTAAATGTCAACTCTACCATCCACCAATATCAATTGAATTATCGTATATCCATGCCAAACATTTGACTATAAAAACAACAAAAATGAGATTGAGAGCAAATGAATTGAAACGTTACAAAATATTTGAAACGAAACATAACCAAAGTATTAAAGAAAGAGTTATTAAGAGCTAGTTCTTATTGATAAATAGGAAAGTCCACAATATGCTCATCAACATTAATTTGTTTGTCTACCCTATATCCGCGCTGGTAATTTCAGAATAAATACAGTGAGCATTTATAATCATGTTATTCAAAGTTGAGCCGGGTCATAATGTTTCACGAATAATGACCACAGTGAAACCTAACCACTTATACATAACCATTATGTTGTCCAGCTTTAACGATGTGCGTACAAACACCAATGACAACAATCAGCTCACTTCGCTTGTGTGTTGGCTGATATGATGAGATGTCGGGTATACTGTAAATTTGTTATACTAATAGAACATTCCACATTCAGGCAATGAACATATAGAACAGTTTATTTAGAGTACATGAACCATCGTATTTTATACAATGCATGATGTTCAAATTACAAATACCGAAGGTAAATGATTTTCCTGTCCCCTGAAAAGTTAATTTGTCAATAGTTAATATAGTCATTAATTTGAATCTACTGATCATTTTTAAGACTGGACTTGCAACTTGAACTCAAGGAACACATAAGAAGCCATTATTATCTTCGGGCTTGTCCATTGCACTCACATACTGAGACATAAGCTTCATTTTTTCTTGATAGTTTCTATGAAAAATTAAAAATTAAAAACTTAAAATGTTTCTCTTTATAGCTGATGCATTAATCTATGTCACGCAGTTTGCGTATCATAAATTAAACATCACAATATTAAACGAGACACGCCTCAGTCATTGCAGTATCATAAATTTCGCAAAGAAAGTGTTCAAACCTTCATCCAGCGTTACTACTCTGTCAATTATGTTTTACGATAAGAATGCACCTCGCTGTATATATATACAACTACGGAAAATGAATCGAAATTGGGATGCACTTAGACTACTAAAATATACATTAATAAAGATCAACAATTTCTATTTCTATTTATATATATATTAATATTAATATAATAATAATACAATTTAATTCAAATATACATTTGTGTATTGTAACGTTTTGGTTAATTGCTGATCATCCAGTAAATTGATTTCCAATTTATTAAAACAATACCGGGTAATTTATGTATCGTGACAATAATAATATCGACATACTGCAAACTGATATCCTGTCAACGGATATCAGCTGTACCTGATTTATTTGCTACATGATTTACTGACAAAGTTTGATCCAATGTTGCACTTTCTTCTTGATTTAATTTTTATAGTTACACTCTTAAAAACACTTCGTATGTTCAAAAGGCCCTAAGCTAACTTAGATTGAGTCATATCTTGATACAATATTTGAAAATCTCAAGGAGGGGAAGAAAAGAAGTGACATCGCCCGATTTCCACAAATTACGTGGTCTTACTTTATCAATTTCGTCACTATCTGTTGACAAGTTATGACAGTTTGGATTCGTACACGATTATGTCTTTAATTACAAACTCGAATGGATTGGCATTTCGCCGGAAAGGTCAAGAACAGGCTATTGTCACTTTAAGAAACAATTTTAGGCCAAAATTACGACCGAAGAGGATTCCTTTTTAGCTCAATCCTCGCAAATATACGTCAGTTTCGACGAGAATTGATTTTGCAGACGTTCACCGCTTGTAATATATTACCCCAACGTGATGATGCATAGACGGATTCACTCGTACCAAAAACCCTCGACGGTATAACTTCACATTTAGAGGAAGCAAAACAGATCTAAAGTTTGTAAAGAACAGAAGCCAAATCGTGAGAGCCTTTTTTTCTTGGGATCAATAGCGAAGATATATTAGATGGTATGAAAGACAAAATGAGAGCACGGTTGTTAGAGTTGACAGAAAGTACGTAAACCACAAGTGTTATCAACTTACCAGTATATTAGGCCAAAGTGCTGGAAGATGCGTTAGCTTTTAGCTTTATTTAATGGTGTTAATATACGCTCTGAAATTAATATAATGTAGTGTACTTTTAAGTATCCAAAAGGATGGATTATTTTACTACGATAAACCGTTATCATGTGGTTTCCATGATGGTATGACATTTGTCATCGGTATATGCCGAAATACTGAGAAATGCACGAATGGTGCAGAGATTTACAATACTAAGCGAACCCTATAGTTGCTACAGTTTCTATTAAAACTGAGCTTTAATTTTTCTGGTTGAAGGCTATAGCATTCTCATAGTACATGATTTTTATTACTTTTTTATTATCAACGGTGTGTATCCCGTCTGACAACTAGTTGATCATTTATTATCTGCAGGCCAGATAGCTTTTGACGAAGATCCTGAAAGAGTCGAATCGTTAGGCCCTTTAACTTTGATATGTTTATCAGTTTTTTTTAGACAGGCATTTTGTTGTAGAAAAATAGTTTGTTAACAGTTTTTTCTCTCATCGGTTATTTATTAGTTACGTCAAATCTAAAAAAAAAGCCATGTCCCCCTGTCACCTTTTATGAAGAACAATTTTACGAATGTGTGTAACATGGACTAATAGAGAAGACCATGGACTGTTGATTCAGGGAACATAGGTTTGGGGAACTAACACCGCTATCGTAGTAGGATAATAGTCTAAGGTAACAAGAACAATCTTATGTACTCAAGTTACCACCGTTTCATTTAACCATGGTAGTTATGTCACTCACTGGGATGAAGGATACGTGTAGAGGTGTTTACTTTCATTGTCGTTTTCAAGAGGAGAGTCATTAAAGAATTAATGTTAAAGCCGGGTATTGACGGTAGCCTACCCCCTCCCCCTCCCCCTCTACCACCCACCCGCTCTTGTAAAGTGACTGTGACTCTTAAGTCATAATCAAGGTTTTACGGAATTATACTCCATTCTGATTTAGAACGACTCAAATATCTAAATTGTTCATATGCCTACTTACAGCCTGTCAAATCCATACGATTGTCAAACCCCTTTATATCAGTGTTCATGATCATGGTTCGAACCATACTCACAGCTATAAGTCGCGCTTTAATGTTCCCAACTTTCTTAACATGCTCTTAATAAAATAATCACAGAGTTTATTTATTTATCAGCTCATATTAATCTGTTAGAATTTTCTAATATTTAGCTACGCTCATACAATCAAGAAAGATATTTCTCCGTTATTCGAGCCATCTCAGCGCTCTAAAGTTGAACCAAAAATCAAAAGAAAGCAAACCAATTGTCAACAAGTGGGACTAACTTGTCATGTAATTGTGTAATGTCAGAATTGTGCCAATCACTTGGTGATAAATCTGATGTTAGCTTCTATTGTTAAATTCAAACATTAAGCATTGTCATCGATATTTTTATTATGCATAATTATTGTGTACGTTTAGAGCTGCTCGTCCACTTCTTCCCATTTATGTTTCTCAAGAATCCAAATCTAAAGATTGAAATTGATTTGACTCGGTATATGCTTTGTAATGTAATTTTATATTTAATGTTCTGGAAAAAAAAACAATGTGAACATTTCATTTATGTTTGAACTGAAGAACACAAAAGTTGAATAAATGGTGGAGCAAGAAAAAAAAAATCTTATTCTAATTCTCATTATATATTAGGTTATTGGTCGGCAGAGACAAAATACATAAGTTCATTAATAATCATTAAAATATTCAAAACAAGGAATCTTCAAGCTCATGTATGTTTCATGCCATATCTAAACAATGAAAGAATTTATCCTAATAGATACTGAAAATGAACGCGGTATTTCCTATCAAAAGAATTATAATTAATATCTCAAATTAGACAATAAGTAGCCTGGGTTTTTAATAATCAAGAAGCAAAATACGTCTTCAACTTAAGTTAACTGGTTTATTGAAGATTTACCACTTGAGCATATATATTATTTAGTTCTGATTTTCTCTTAAATAACAACTAAAGTCATGTATGACGTAAACGTGATGTCATTCGCCCCCAAACCTGTTCCAAGTTTGTCAAATATTTTAACCTTTAGATATCACAATGACCTAATTCTGTTTAAATTGTCATAAATCATTTTTCCATATCGCGAAGCATTGTTTCCCTTACAGTCCACGGATAAACAAGTCTTGTTCTTTTCCCAGCAACATGCAATGGGTTCTGCTACTATTCTACGCAATTCATTCGATTTGCTGTTTGCTCAAGTCCTTGCGTGGATGTCACCTCGACGCCGTCTTGTCGTACTTCAAACGGCATCGTTCAGTTTTGATAAATTAAAACAGGTTGTGTATTTTTTGGTTACAGATAACACATGTCAAGCCTAGCGTCCGTCAAATAAGCATGAACTAATTGCCTACGAACTTTTGTCTTCTTTACTAGACACACGTCAGGAACCTCTTGGAATTTGAAATAAATCTTCTGCACTCTCAAGGGATACAAAACTGATTAATTGCTTTTATTTTATTAAATCTAACACAATTATAGTCTCTAAAAACACAATTGTATCGTATTCACAAGACATTCTCCTAGGTCTTGAACTTTCACCTTTTAAGACAGTTTGATGGCAATTCGTCCATCTGATCTTTTTGTCGTAAATTTGATTTATTGACCGTAAAAGTTTCATTTTGTATCCAGATAAATATAACTTCAAAACTTTGACAGGAAATAACATATTTTTCGCTGGTGTATATATAATTGACGAATATATACGTTTCTGAATCGGTAGCAAAATGATGGTAGGTGTACAGTTGCTGCCATTGCTGTATAGGATAGGATGTTATGGGTTTGTGAGGGTTTGGTGGCGTTGGAATGAGAGATGGGGATGTGGGGCTAGGCAGTTAAACAAGTAAATGTAATCCCAAACATGTGCAGCAGTCGATGTGATGTAGTAATTATAGGCAGAAGGATCAATGTTTATTTGAATTAGAATATTGAAATGTATTGCATTGTTTTAATAGCTCCAATTATGCAAATAGAGCGTTATTTGTTTTAGGAAAGGATCATTTTAAACTCTCTAAATAACACAACGTCAATCTAACTTAATGCTATCAATCAGTTGATTGTTCTAAATGAGGGTCTTTATTAACCGTTGGATAAAAGTTCGGAAAGTTTGTGCCCCATAAATTATCATGCGAGGATTTATTGCTTCATTGTGTTTATTATACACCTTTTGTGAAATTAAGTTCAACACTAAAGTTAACAAATTATTTTCCAGACCATTATATTTATTTGGTGATCAACATGTTGCGACCAAAACGTCAAACAACGCACATTAATTTAATGCAGATTTAACTTTCGACACTATTTAAAGCATATAGGTGACCCTCTTTCGGCCTTTTATCAACTCCTTGTTTAGCAAGGAGTAGAAGTGACTGTTCGAATTTCGGTCTAGACAGACCTTTCCATGATTATGTTTGTGTTGCTTACTCACGATATCATGAAACGATGTCAGAATTCAATCAAATGTTAGCTGCAGTGAGAATTTGCAGCGAGAAAAAAAAAACAGGTAAATATTTTAACTATATTTATATATTCATATTTCTTCTAGACTTTTAATAAATGAAATATTCCGGTTAGTTTGGTTAATCTTCATTTCTGCTACCAGTAGAATGCACGCAAGCAGAACATGATCTGCTTTACAGGTCAGGCGTAGTGTTATCGGAAGGTAGTGAATTAAAAATTTCTGAATTGAGAAATATGGAGCAACTGTTCGCTGTCAAAATTTCATCAGCCTCTTAAAATTCATCAAATTATATATAGCGTGAATAAATCAGAATGTGTTGATTTACGATATTACCAATCTGCTTGAAACCTTCATAAGTAAACCTTGATTTTCTAACGATTCAATTTTTTGTCTAAAGAGTTGAAATTAATTGAAAGAAATACTCTCGTCTTATTACAACTTCTCTTCAGCTTAAAACAGAACGCTGAAATTAGAAGAGTGATAGGATTAGTAATGAGAATATTGTTCTTTGTTAATTTACCTTGTTTTTGTTTACGATTTTGATATACTAAATGATTTTACATTTTTACTTTTAATTATTAACTTTGAGCAATTTAAAGCATTTATTTAAACCATATAGAGGGCTATTACAGGATAATTATCATCAAAAGTGATTGAAAGAGAAAAAAATTCTTGTCTCGAACTATATTGCGCTATGGAAACCATTGCGCTATGTACTGTTTTACTATATGTTTTAACTGAATTAGATGTAAAATACAACGGTATGGTTAGAAAGTTCTCACAAGTTCATTTAATTCTCTCTTTTTTCATTCGATATAAGAGAAAGTATAAAAACGTCAATGTAACAAAACAAAAAGGAAGAAAGAAAGAAAGAAACCAAATCAAGTGTTAATACAAATGATGACTTGTCCAGTGAAGAAAAAAAAAACAAAGATAAAGGAGGGGGGCGAGCAAGAGGTGGAGAGAGTGGTGGGTGGGTGGGTGGAGAGAGAGGTGGGTGGAAAGACAGAGAGAGGTGGGTGGAGAGAGGTGGTGAAAGAAACGTCTGGAGAAGAAAATACGAAAACAAGAAAGGAACACACAGAAAAGTACATATGCTGTTGCGTCGGAAGTTTCCTTCCTTCTCATGAAGCAAGTACCAACTTCGCAAACCCAGTACTGTGTTGCGTTGTTGTTTATGATACCCTGAATTCAGATAATACAACCCACGGTTAGATCCATGCCACAGAGGGGCACAACAACATTTTGTTCTAGGGAGAGAGGGCTAAAGTGTCATGTCGTCGTGGGGATGGATGCAAGGGAGAAATTTTGGTAAAATAGAGGGTGTTAAAATCTTAAATGGCGGGTTATTCTGCATCGTTCAAAACAATGGTAAGAATGTTTCAATGTTTAGGTTCTGCGGCACATGCATGTATCATATTTATGGTTACTTTACACTAGGCTGTTGTGTGTAATATTCTGTCCACCAGTGGGTGGGAGGGAAGGAGGGAGGAATCTAGCCTTCCCTATACCTCCCCTCCTGGAGGAGGGGAAGAATAAAGTCCCTCTGAAGTGGTATTAACGTGGTTGCTCCACCGATGCCAGCAAGCCTTCCGTGAAGGAAAACGTGAAGGAACGGACGGCTATTGATATCTAGTACACCACAACTGGAAAAGATACATGCCCGTTATCACCACTATTAGCTAAAACTAACACTGCAGCATTGGTACCAAGTGATCGATATCTGCTGTTCCAATGCACACAGAGATAGTGCATGCGTACTGAACGTTTTTTTTTCTTTCTTTCTTTATTGTCATGTACCTCATTTACTGTTCAACGCTTTGACTCTACATTTGCAAATAGTATTCATGGCCGTTTCATGTGTTGACATCGTGTATCAATTAATAATCTCCAAAGTCCCTCTACCTACCAACATTCGGCACCATTAATCGGCATGTCATTATGTTTCTAACACAATGACTGTCGTATCATTGGTTTTCACAAAGTGTCTGCAAAAGGTTGTAAAGAAAAGCTCACATAACCATGGATTGCTGTTTTCTGAAGGTATTGCAAGGCCGCTGAATTATTACGTCAAAATGCCATTGACTCTTAAATGACCAAATTGCAGTAACTTTTAGAAATTTTGACTAAATTGTCACTTTGTAACAACGGTAGATGTAATAAAAAGTACTCAATTTAATTTATCATGGTTTTTCCCCGAGGGGTTTCTTTTCGAAAAATCTGAGTACAGTTTGCTCAACGAACGTTACATTTTTCTGCAAATGCCTTCGGAAGTCGTTTATGTCGCTTTTCCAAATCAATTTCATGAAATAAAATATCCACAAGTAAAGATGAAACATTATAGTTTTCAAGGGTTGTCAAACGACCCCACACTACATTTTAGCATTTACAAAATCTTACGTACTTAACAATAACATTTATTGCTCAGTACAAGGATAATGGTAAATAATTTAACATAGCATAACATGATCTAACCAACAAAGCCAGCTAATATATAAATATATATAGACTGACCTATCGTTATAGTTGTTTACCTAACTTTGCTTACAACTGCTAACGTAAGCGAAGCACACGGTCCATGATAAGGTTGAAAAATTACAACGTGTAAATAAGATAACGCCGTGCGAAACAATGTCTGGTTACGGTATGGGAATTATTGTACGGACTAAAGTTCGTGCCTTGGGGATTAAATAAATGAGCCTCCAAGACAGGAGGATATTTTTCATTGTATTTTAATGGGCTGTTTAGTTTTATAGTGAAGTATTAGGGACCCGTTAAAACTGAACAGCATATATGTGTAACACTATACGATGATTCCCAAAGCTAGTTAACCATTCTCATTGTTATTTCTCAAATTACATTTCTTATATTAAAATGGATATCAAGACATTTCGATTCTGCGTTTTTTTGTGTTAGAAACATGTTGAGTTCAGCGTGTTTGTTTTATTTCTAGCCTGATCTGTTTGTAAACATGAAGCTGGGCATGTAGTAATATCGCCGTTTCCATTGCGACAGTTATAACTAGAGCAAAATAAAGCAGTTCACGATGCAACAGTGACACTGGTGTTGTATATCACAAGACATTGATCTTTGTGAGATGGATTTAAATTTATGCACCCTTTATCGATTGATTGTTAGCAACTGTAGATCAGAGCAATGGAATCTCTAATGAATCCCGTCAAGGGTTCTGAAATTTATACCTTCTGCATTCACGATCATCTTTGCATTCTGGTAGTATATGCACTTTCTTTGAGCGCTACGCAGGCTGGACTAAAAGTCATTCTCTTCCGAGTGAGAGGAATCCTTGAGTAGGCTAACAGCATTTATACCTATGCCACAATTGCCAAAGTAGAAAGTTTTGTCTTTGAAAAGTGTTAAATGTCTCATTTTAAAACCAAAGGAGAAGATAAATGAACAAGTGGGGGAAATAAAACAACAGCAGCAAGAAAACGTCACAGGTATAACAGCCAAACCAAAAAGTGCAAAGATAGAAACAAATGTAGGAAAGAAATAAAGTTGAATGTTTAGATAGGTTCACAAAATAATTGTGATGTATGTGATGCCAAGTCATGGTCATAAAGTTTGCGTTTGGATATCAAAATATCAGGTTGTGTCGCGCACTTAGGTTCTTATCATTCATAACTACGATTACAGCTTTTTTTCTTTTTACTTTGATGATAGAATCATACACCAATGACTTGACTATAGTTTCGATTTTGTTTAATTGGTACTATAAGCCTATGATAATTGAGCAAATTGGTTTCTAGGAATAGCTCGGGTGTAAAAGACATTAAGCAGCTAAAACATATTGACATCGAGTGGTCGGCAAAAGACTTGAAATACAACTCACGGATTCGAAGAACAAATTAAAAGCATTAATGTATACTATTTTATGGAACTATCTTCACTATGTCAATTTTTTAGTTTTAACTTGGGACTGTGCTTAGAAAATCTTTACAAAAGCGTGTCTCGTAAGTTGTAGAGAGTTCCCCTATTTCTCCTTCATTTGTCAGGTGTTAGTTCGTGATTTCCAAAGAGTGATATCAACATTATATGATAACGATTTAATGACAAGTCAACAAGATCTTGTAGTGTCAGTTTGTTAAAGATATTCTGAAGTTAGGTAATAATTACAAGCTTTGGGACGTTTCAATATTTACTCATCTCATTTATGATATCTATTAGCTAATTCTAAATATGATTTTCATCTTAATGTACGCCTTCAAGGAATACATCGGGGAAAATGTATAAAATGCTGCTCGACGATAAGATTATGTATTCCAATTGGGTATTGAGTTTGAGTATATTTCAACAGTAACAAAAAACTTACCAAAGTGCAATATTTTTTAAAAGGTAGTGGAGGAGGAATGAAGAAGCAGAGCTTTTGACGAGCGATCTCCATTTACAAAAGTATTAGTTCACTGATGAAAGGTTCTAGCAAGTAAAAACATTCAAACACCTTTGAGTTAAAGCATGATATTAATTGCCTTGTGAAAAGCCTTACAAGAGAATTACACAAAATTCCCTATACGTTTCCTGCTTAAAGATTTGTGTTCATGAGCATATGCAATTACACTTCCTCCCATTCATACAATTTGAATCAGATCAAAAAGGGTAACAGCTTTGGTTCTTAATCAAACCTAACTTTCAGTCACGTTCTCTAAGTTGGAGGGAAGATTGCGACCATCTTGGATTACACATTATGCTTGCCAACATAAACTGTT
>KN885878.1:0-18282 GCA_000934455.1 Apostichopus parvimensis | reverse complement strand
TTGTAGAGGATTTTCGCCCCTTCATCAATACAAACACTGAGTTCAAGTGTTGGCTTTAAAACAAAATGATAATGGAATAATTATCCTTGTGAAAATTGCAAGGGAAACGAAAGATTCTTCAATGGACCAGGTTAAGGAGGTGTTTCTTATTTATTCTTTTATATATTTTGTTGGCATCGTGTAAAAGACAACACATTGTTTACCAATCAATAATAAACGCATATTTATAAGTCGAATGGATTGATATTGGAGGTTAGGAAAGGGAGCATTGAAGGGTAGATAGCAAACTAGACGATTCATGCAATATGAATATGCTGCTAGCAATATGAAGATAATTAATTACGTATATAGGTACTTAGCAGTGTCATTAAATGATACCGAAGTATCTCTTAGTGTTATCATATTGTAGGCTATTGCAATACTACATCTTTAACCGCGTGGGTTCTACTAGAGAGTTTCTATCTAAACGTAACCTCCCCTGGCTCTATCAAACTGCCTAAACCAATTAAATTATAATTCATAAACCTATTTAAGATTACTCCAAAAAATGTAAAAATTTCGTTTCGAAAAAACACATTCGATGTATAAATATTCATACTCATACAGGAGTTATAATACTTGACTTCAAGTGCAGTTGTTATCAATTGATTTATATCAGTATATTAAACTATTTGCAGTAGATTATGTGGATTTATGGAATAATTGAAGGTATGTTAAGTAAAAGAAAAAGAAACAAGTCATTAATTTAAAATTGAAGTAATCTGTTGAACAATAAAACGGTCATTTCAGAAAACTTAACATTTTAGTTTCAGTCCATAAGAAGTGGGTATGACGTGGAAAGCACAAATGTGCAATTTAACATTGGTGATGGAACTGTCCTAATGGGACGGTGATTAATCTTGCAGGTTAGAAAATTATCCTACAGATATCATGGAGTGGGCAGATAATGGACGAAAACGTAAATATTCACCTGTAAACCTCACATCCCAGAAATTGCCGGAAATGAATGTGTAAAAACTATGCTAATCTCAGACGCAAGATATCATTAAATGATCTATAAGTGACAAACGTTTCAGTACTTAACACTCCGACGCAAAGAAAATATTGCATGTGTTTGGTCCCCTTACGATAACTTATTGGGTGATAAAAAGTTATGATGCTTAATTGCTTATTCCTCTTTTTATGAGTCGAATAAAAACCGGCTTTCGCGGGGGCGGGGGATGGGCCGGGCTGGGGGTGGGGGTGAGATTCTTCAGGGGAAGAAACGGGCTTATTGACTTTTTGAGAAATGTTTCCATCTCAGCAGTAGGCCAAAAGGAAAAAGTTGATCTTTAAAAGGGTTTATAAAAGGATACCGGTTTGTATGATGACATTCGCATCAGGGAAATGATTGGTTAAATTTTTGATTTGAAAGGATGTCTGATTCACAAAAATAGAAGTATAAAGTTAAGTTAAGTTGCTTTGACAGTGATGAATTAACTTAGGAGTGAATTTTTTTCTCGACAATTAAGTTAATCAGGTCTATATTTGTCGTCAGTTACAATTTTCTTAAATTATGCAAGACTTACGGCGTCACCTAATTGTCTGAATCATGTAACCTAAAAGGACTGCTTTTTTTTTTACACTTCTGTTGGGTAAGCATCCTTTCCAAATTGCAATGTGCTCTTCCATGCAAGAAAATATGCTCATATGGTAAGAATTAGAACCATTTTTACTTGCTTCTGGTGAATATAAAATCATTAGAAATTGAATTTTAAGTCATGATGTAAACCGTACTTGGTAACAGTCATTGTAAAAGGGTTTGGATGGGCGTTCCACTTTTTATGACTTTTGTATTGATTTCCACAAGAGCAAATGATGAAATCGATATCATGATGTAGACATGAGAGATTGTTATCTATCAACATTGTTGTTTGCTGTCAAAGTAACATGCCGTTGTAACATACTAATTGGAAGTAGAAATGAGAAAACTAAATAGTGGCGTACGTACATAGTCACCATGGGATTGATGTACTATACAATGAGAGATGTTACAAAGTCCCCAATATACTATGTAATCGTTGACAGCCATTTAAATCTTCACACATTACAGGGATGTTTCATGTTTCCAAAATAGCTAAACTTAATTAATCATAACAAGTTTTAATTTTATTTTGCCAGGATTCAATATATTGTGGCTTGAAATTGTACTATTATTGCCAAAGTTATAATTTTTTGATAAGATCTTTGTTACTTTCGACTATTTATCGCCTCGGAATGGCAAAATAACATCCCTTTAACACTTCTAAAGAATTCCAACAGGAAACTAGGAACAGGTGTTTCTCCTGTGGATCATGAAACAACACTATTGACTAAATTGAATTAAATGGAAACCAAATGTAATGCTATATCCTCAAGAAACGAACCAATTCATACTTGAAAGTAAACATTGTTATGTAGAATTTTGATAACATCTATGTCAGCAAGTACGCAACGAGTCATAATTTCATAGGCAGTTTATCTATATATGTACTATAAAAGACTATGAAACTTGTGTATTTACTCATACTTCTCCCACGTACACTTTTCTCCCTTTAATATCGAACAAGAGTTTCGTTTCTTAATTTTACCTCCTTTGATAGATGGTTTTACTTAAAAAGTTCACACTTAAACCCGGTTCGTTTGTTGTTCTTTACAATATTTTACTTCCAGTTTTAACATGCCATACAGATCGGTCGAAAGCTTTACTGCAGAGCTTCAAAACCGTCTAAGCAAAATGACAGAGTAAAACATAAAAAACCTGATGTGTTTTAAATGTCATAAGAAATCTTGATGTAGTTACTAATGGCATATTGCGATCTCTTTGACTTATCAGTAAACACAATTGCGATCGATCAATGGACATTAGAAGACACCGTACGTCCGCTCACTATTCCCCACTGTGATTGGTTTGAGAGCATTTCAGAGCATATTGCGTATTCTGCTAAATTAAACAGCGTAACTTTGTGGTTGCATGATAGAGATGACATCCGTCCCTTTATTCTGTTGGTATAAGAGTTTGAGGTCATTTGACTGTCGTGCATTCTCCGTTTCATTTCACTTGGAGAATAATCTTTAATTTTGTCCCAAAAAAAGTGGCTCATTCTGTGGGGAATCTGCAATAAATATCGTGAGGAAGTAACAAACTAGATCAAAGGAAGAGCCTTTTTTACCTGCTGATAGTGGATTTTCGTTGCCGATTTACATTCTGATTGGTAAGTTTAACTTCTTATCTTTTATTCTGTCCCCTGGTGTTGAAGGGATGTTTATATTCGAGGTACACTGATTGATAGTTTTTACAATAATTAGCAGTTTTATATACAAGTACCATCATTAAGACACATCACGAATCATTATGTGGAACTTCTCGAATAAAAATTACAGTAAACATAAATAAAGACGACTTTTTTTTTACAAATTTGAGGTGTAGCACGTTAGTTATCTTAAGTTTCTAATTCGTTGTATAGTGGCTAAAAGATAAAAGTCTAGTGTTTGGTTTACGCATTGCTTTGCACATATTATTATTCGAATACCACTGTTACACAGCTTTTTTGATTGTTATTTGAATACTCAGTCACACAATTGTTACAGTTTTGTATTGTTATTTGAATACTCAGTCACACAGTTTTCCAATATTGTTTACTTCAATCGAGGCGATATGACTTGAACTGAACTGTGTTAAACTGAACTGTGTTGAAATGAACTGTGATTTCTTCAATATTCATGACTTTTGTTATGTTTATTGACAAATTTGCATATTTCAAAATTATCTTACTTTGTTATTCATTATTTATTAAGAATGAAGAACAGAGGTTAACTGGTGTTTTAAAGGAGTATATAGCCCACCAGTTAGTGAAAACAACGATAATAACAACTTCGTACGACCCGATCGCATAGTATAAGCTCAGCATAAGCATACCATATGAATGTGGTTGAAGCTGATGCCACACGATTATGTTTGTTATGCAATAGTTTAAACCTTTACGGTGTTGGAAATCAGTATACTTGTATTAATACAATACATCAAACCAGATCAAACTGATTCAGTTTAAATTTCAGCGCGTAAGCATATTTGCGCGTCTGTACGACGTATTGTACAAAGGTGATTAACTACAAATTAAGGGAATCCTCCTAAGTTATCCTCTTTGTAAATGGTCCACCTATTGTAGCATTAACATTTACATATCAATTATCTGTTGCTACCGCATTCTTGTGCAAACAACCAACAATCCCGATCTGTTTGTTCACGTTCATGATCAAATTTGTACAGTCAAAATATGTTATAATATAATGGTAAAACAAAATAATGTGCGTGAATGAAATGTCGAGCTTGCGACGTAACTTTTCCAGATATCCTCAGGTATTTCATATTAGAGACCAGCTGATGACACAATTCTGCGCAAGAAGAATTGATACGGTGTCACCATAGTAATTGTGCGATACATGTCATGTACTATGCGTATACATGCCAAGTGAATAAGTCCATAGAAATCGTTCCATGTCAACAGTCGTTAAGTGAAATTAAAACACCATTGAACCACAGAATGATTGCGATATGAAAGTAAACATTTAGTTAATACTTTAGCGTTGACATGTGATAAATATAGACTACAAAATACTGTATATTTCATGTTCCTACAACCCTCTAGCTCCTAAAAGATATACGCATTTATACATGCTAAAGTGTATGAAATGTTCCTTTAATGCAATTTATTTTCTATGATAACTAATTTCCACAGTTCAAACCTAAATTTTCATGGTAAACCTCTGTCTCTTCGATTAAGGATTAATTTAGGAAAAGGATCGATAAACGTTTGTTATCTTCAGTACGATCAATTATTCAATCAATTTTTAAGATATTTGACATCATCATACACAGGCAACTGTTGGGACACAAGTTGCGCGGTTGTAATTAACTTGATATAATGTTGAGCAAATAAGAACGAGTAATGAGAAGTAAGTCACACATATTTGCATGATGTTGGTTTCGTGTAGTCAATAAAAAAACTTCCAGCATTTAGGCCTAAAACATTACTTGAGAATAAAGTTTTGGCTTAGTTTTGAGCTTACCAATCTCTGACAGTGTGTTAGACTTTGCATGGTTTCGTAACGTCATGAATTGTAATTTTTTGGTATATAATATACTGCTTAACTATAATAGTTATTGCAGCAATACGTAAGTAACCGAGCACCCTCATTTGTTTACCGATATTAGATCCAACAAACTAAGATTTGGTTGATTGTATCACAGTAACGATAGCATTGTAACATGTTATTTTCCGCTATAGTAATATGCACGGAATCAATTGTATGCGATATCTAAACACAGGAAATAAAGCTTAGTTTAGCGCAGTAATAGACACGTATACTGGTCTTACATATGATTACCTGCAAACTGTTACACCATAAATAGTTTTGGTAACATCGATTCAATTTAAAGTTAGTATTTCTATCCTTGAAACGTCTTTCTTTCGCCCAATAAGCTATGGAAAACGTCGATTGACAATCACCATTTTGGATACCATAACTGTACTACATCCAAATGGTGTACATGGAAGTCATAACGATCAACGGTCTATAGCTTTACAGCGAGTATTATATCACAATTTGAAAATATTTACTGTTTGTAATGAGGTAAAACATTACCATATAGATAATGAACATTAATAATCCATCTTTTCTTTATTCTCATGGGTAGGAATGTAACATGATTTCAGTACAAGTGTCACATCATGACATGATGAACTCCCATAGATCTTTCTTCAATTAAATGAATTGTTGATGAAACGATTGATCGTGTACTGTTTAGTTGCTTAATGTTTCAGGTTTGTTCAATAAGCATACACAGAGTGTTGGTGATTCAAACACAACGGTGCTACGCGCGCGCTGACATGGACTAAAAAACTCATATGTATACACACGTTTCTTACAGAGAAATATGATATACGCGCACCGCGTTCTTTCACAGTTAGAATTTGTAACATGTTCCGGACTAAGGGATTTCCTTTAATTAAGTCGACTTTAGCACTCTTGTTCTGAATTTGTATTTGAATTTGTTTTCAGTACTAGAAATGTGGGCGTTTATATGATATCTCTGTAACATGAGACGAGCATCTGTGTTATATGAGACAACCAGTATTTTTTTTATGTTAACTGGTTTACCCGAGGGAGTTTGTGTGTAGACTAAATGCTGCATTTGAATATTACCAGTATCGTCAGTCTGTGGGTGTCAGGACAAATGTCAAAACAAATTGTTGATCTCCACATGTGGTGACGTATATTTGTAGCAAAGGCATACAAAACAAGGAATTACCTTCAATGTTCAGGAAACGATATCTCTCACTAGCCGTTAGCGATTCATCTTCTGTCACGGTAGTGGCATCTTGACGAGATGAGACATGCCATTTGGAACTAATTTAAGCGTATATAAATAAATCATGATTTAATATTCTGTCATTTACGTGCGCCCTAGTAAGCAACACATGATCACATTATTTTCCATGTTTTGCCATACTTCTATTTTAAGATATCACTTACTCGTAATGCGGTCAATTTGTAAAGTTTTTAAAGAAAAATTATCACGTTTTCACGCCATTATTACTTAATTTCCTGGGCAGGATGTGAATGGTCGATTAATTTTGCTCAAACTTTCACTTGTCAGCTTATATTAGGGTTTGCTGCTTGGTTAACTACAACCACGTTGCATAGATTTGACACATTTTGTATTGGGATTGGAAGAGATTCTGAACATGTGATGTCTTTCAAAATAATTACGACAGGTTTATAAGTAACGTTGCAAACCTTGCAATAACCAAAGCGTTTTCAACTAGTTTATGCATTGAATAAAAAAGGGAAATTAATAGTACGAGTGGATATATCTCACTCGTTGAGTTGTGATATTTCAGGCGCCTATAGTCCATAACATGATATAATTTGATTGATTTCACTACAATGTACGATCATTTCAGAGCTCCGCATCTTGTAGAAAAAAAAGTACCACAAAATTCATTCAGATGAAAGAAATGGAAAAGTTATTTATAACCCATTCTTTTACGATGACAATGCTTTCTAAGGCTAAATGACACGACAATTATTTTGGTAAAAGTTAAAAAAAAACGACTTTCTAATCCATGAAAAAATTATTGGTGCCATCTTCGCCGCTGTCGTTTGAACATGCGCACTGTTATCATTCCACCTCACACCACAATGACTCTCGTGTTACGAAACTATGTATGTTGTCATTTTGTTCTGGCATTACTCGATTTCTTCTCAAATTTAATTTAGAAATATAATGAATAATGCGAGTAAAAGTAATTGCTCTGTATGACTTTGACGTACTTCTTTCCGAGAGAAGACACTCTCTTCAGTTATAATTTAATTAAAATTTAGCGCAAAGGGAAATTTCCAGCGAACTTGAAGTTGCACACATTACAAGTGGTTGAATAAATAATAAATAAACGAAAAGGTAAAAGAGAATTCTGTTATAACTTTCAAAAGCAGTTTGTCGTTTATTGACATTTTGGAGCCTTTTATTAATCACAGAATTCGACGAGTGTACTAAAGGATATATACATCCATCAGAAAAAATGAACAAGTATTACATATCAGATTTGAGTTACAACTTGTAGGAGTTAAGTGTTATGAGCGCAATAACTATAACAATAACTATAATAAAACATTAATAGTAAAAGGCATTAATAGTAAAAGGCAAAAGAACATGAAAGAACGTTCGGTCACGCAAATATATTACACATGGGGAGACTGCTGTCGGTAAAATTCGTTCTTTGTATGATGCTGTCTCGGAAGCTCCACCCGATTCTCATGGCTTTGTTAGTTAAAAATGATAAACTTACACCCGATACACACACAAAAAACATTTGCTACTGTAAATCTGAAAGTTTTGTACAAAATTATAAATTGGATCGTGCTATAAATATGTAGCATGTGCTATTAGGATTACGGTAAGAACTGAGGATATGTGTAATCCCAACATATCCAGTGGTTGAGATTTGTTGGGATTACACATATCCTCAGTTCTTACTGTAATCATAAATAGCACATGCTACCTCATTATCAGATTTGTCAGCACAATCCTGTTTTTACTGTGGTACAAAGTTTTAAGATTTACAGTATAGTTGATGTGTAATCCCAACAAATCCAGTGGTTGAGATTTGTTGGGATTACACATATCCTCAGTTCTTACTGTAATCATAAATAGCACATGCTACCTCATTATCAGATTTGTCAGCACAATCCTGTTTTTACTGTGGTACAAAGTTTTAAGATTTACAGTATAGTTGCTGTAATCTCTGTGTGAATCGGCTGAAAGGTGAGTACCCGTTAATCAGTCAAAACGGATGCATGTTATAGTTTCTAAACATGTGCTACATTGAAGACCAGTTGCTACTGAGAAGGATCTACACACAGAAAATACTAAACACACAATCCTATGCACAATGATTGACTGAACTAACCAGACTATTCTAAAGGGTTCGCCAATAATTTCTTCCACATTTTAACAGAAAGCGGATGACACTCTACTGCAACATGCTTTCAATGTGCAATTTGAATCATCTTTACAAGGGATACTGACTAGTCAAACATAGGAACAGTTGTCATTAGTCATTAGTTGAATCAGCCACTGAGTAATGAATTCGTGTGATAGTACTTCTTCCACAGTAGCATCTGCTGACAGGTCTGACATGTGTTACGGTGTTATAACAGACTTCAGTTTATACTTGTTAACGTTGTCTGTTATTCGCAGTATAAACTGATCAAGCCATGTACATATTGGGCAAGGAAACTCAGATTAAACTTGCCCTTTTATGTTATAGTTTTGCAAGATACAATGGCAGTGCTTTCAGATGAACTCTAACAAGTGTATTGTGAACCTGCCAACAGCTTAGACTTTTTTTTAAGATTGATTATTAATACTAATCATGTTCTTTTTTTCTATTTTGGCGGAAGGGAGGAGAAGGATTGGTTTTCACAAAAAAAAAACTTTTCTGCGTGATCCTGTTTCGTCACATGTGTATTCCAATATGATGACGTCACAGTGGCAAACGTTCTGTCAAAGTGTCAGTACGTCAGGTCACTATAGTTTCCACTTTTACCTCAGCGAATATTCATCACACTGTAATTTTAATTAATTAAAATGGATTTTTCTTTCATTCCAGGAGAATCATTAGTGAATAATTATAATGACACTTTTCGTTGCCATCAATAGTCTCGGCAGGTTAGCATTGTTGATATACATTAGTATTAGCCTAATAGCATATGACCACGAATGAACATTAATTAAATAAACGAACAGACGGTTTGACTACTTTCCATATTTGAGAAGAGAACGTTATAGTGACCTATACAATGTAATGGAACTGCTGTAAAGATAAAATTGTGAAACATTTAGTCATATGTTGAAAGAAAGTTTATGAAACTTTTCTATAAGAATGACCGATGTAATAGACCACAGACTAACAATTTCTTGATTGGGTAATCTTATTAGATACGTATCATACGTAATCATAATGAACTGTTAGAATTAGTAACAACCATTTAATTGCTGAAAAGAATCATTTGTATTGCTGGAACGTACGCAGTATGCTATACTTTTTATCAGAACATATGTTAGATCACTGCGATAGATACACATTAGTGCAGCTATGAACTGTCACGATAAATACTAAAAAGTTATCTCTCGTGTTGCGTGCAAATGTATTCCAGTAAAATAACTGAAGAAACGTTTGGAAATCCATATTACAATCCATGCCATAATCTGACAAAATTACCTTTTTTTCAGACAGAAGAAAGACGTGTAATAAGATGAGAATTAACATTGATATGTTTGTGCAGGTATAAACCTGTGAAGTTTTAATGATTTATCAGTTTGCAACTTTCTTAAGATATTGTATCTCTAAAGTATTTGGTTTTGAAATCAGAAGAAAAACACGGCATGTCTTGTAACACGATAATTTACATGTGCCACCAAACACTTATAGTCGAGATAAGCACATAAGAATTTTACGAACAACCTCGTTAGAAACATGCTTGCTATCATACCAAGTATTGCTATCCTATACACGATAGTATCCACATTTACATACATACATACTGAACATGATTTGTCGTGATATAGTGACGAAACATTGTCCCATGTGTGAGATAATATAAACAGATTCCTTCCCCTCAAAATTAGACTCGTCAACAACGCTAGGTACACGTTACTACGTATATAAAATCAAAGGGAACATTGTGTCACATCTGGTAAAAATATTAACAATGAATATGCATATAAATATAGTTTTGTGCATATATTACTTAGGGGTTTGGACGGATTCTAATTTGTCTTTCGAAAAGCACACTGGTTAGAAGTCGCAAGAAAGCTATGTACACGTTACATCGTTATTAGGTCCATACCTACTCATTTAAAGTAAAGTGTGTTTGATGCAAATTTGTCAATCATTGGTCATATCGCAATTACATTAGTGTAAATAGCCTGTTATATGGGTAATCCAATTCAACCCTCGTTAAATTAAAAAGGGTTCAAAACTTCGCTAGCAAACTACTATTGAATAATACGAAGTACGATAAAAGTACACCTTGTCTCAGGGATCTCCACTGGCTTCCCCCGTTAAGTACAGAATATTATTTGTTCACTCTACGTATGTATTGTGTAAAATGTCATGTACCCAATGGTTTAATCGTGGGTTACTTTAGAGTTGGGGAATCATCAGTGTATAGTTTAACTGTAGGTTATAGGTCGTCCTCTGGTTCTACTTCCTTTGTCGTGCCTAAAACTAACAGCTCACTGTTTGGGGATGGAGCTTTTCCAGTTGCTGAGGCCATGGGAATGAAATACACTACAAACTATGTTCAAACCACCTATATTTGCTATGTGTTTAAAAAGAATTAAAAGAAAAATCTGTTCTCTGCCACCTTTAAAGTGTAATTTGCCGTGGTGTTGTAAAGCGCCACCGGATACTACTTTGTTCTGTATAAGCTAGCGCCATATAAATTGTGTGTAATACTAATAAGTAGAATTATGATAATAATAATTATAATAATAAAATCTCTTAATTCCAAAAAGGAAAATATCTCCATCAAGGACGTAACAAATGAATCGATGGAAAGACCTTGGCATTGATCTTTTGGTAGAACCAATACCTTTTCAATTCTTTTCTTAATCGAATATTCTCTTCGTTGAATAGCGAATATACACCATGCAGAAGGTTACCCACGCATAGTTTAATGGATGTTGATTGCTAATTGTCTCAGTCCGCAATATTTTAGGGGAAAAGCGGAAAAATTTGTACTATTTTTGGGCACACAAATTAAGTGTAATTATGATCACTCTGCCTAGATAATTTCAGGTTTGGGAGGTTACTTTATCGGTACACTCTAGAAATGAGAAAAAGACGTTATTGTTGTTATTATTATTATTATTATAGGAGCTTTAATATGTAGTCATTTGTTTTATTGTACGATAACTTTGAAGACGTCTTACAGTACGTGACGTCATACTCTCGCAAAATAAGACTGTTTTGTAGAATAGTTTGCGTCAGAGACAATCTGATCACTCTGCCTAGATAATTTGGGGAGGTAACTATATCGGTACACTTTAGAAATGAGAAAAGAACATCAATTTTTTTCATAAACCAATGCAACTCAATAATAAAGATTAGCAATAACGTTCAAGTTCAAAACAAATATACATGCATAGCTCATAATCCTGATCATTATAGGATTAGATCCTTTTCTTTTGAATGATGAAGATTTCTTAGCGACTTATAATTCCAACTGAATGTCAAGTGGCATTGCCTGCTAGGCAATTGTTTCTACTAATATCACAAAAAAAACATTTTTGTTTCTTAGCAACCTAACAGCCTGAAGTCACTTGTCTGTTCTCTGTTTTTACCTGCTTTACTGCATAGAGCAGAATTATTTCGATATCAAAAGGTCTTTGCGTTCAAGCTATTCTCCTTTTCGTTCTGAAAAGACTCTTCGTAGGTCACAGTTCCTTTAGGAAATCAAACGAGTGCTAAAAAACTACCTGGTAATCTACTGCAAACAGTACGCAAAGAATGAAAATGTGATGAGTGGATTTTATAAGAAGTATTTGTAATAGGTAACAAACCTTATATGTGAACAGAACTTAATTAACATGCAGTACTTTTGTTCTGGTTCAGTATACTTTAAGCATATGTAGAACAAAATATGCCAAAATGCAATGGAGCGTTGGTATCTAAAAGGCTGTTAACAACCGGCCAATTCACACAGAGTTTACAGTAACTACTGTAAATCTTAAAACTTTGTACCACAGAAAAAAACTGGATTGTGCTGACATATCTGATAATGCGGGAGCATGTGCTACTAGGTTTACAGTAAGAACTGAGGATATGTGTAATCCTAGCAAATGAATCAAAATGGATTAGTTGGGTTTACACATATCCTCAGTTTTTAGTGTAATCCTAATAGCACAGGCTACCGATTTCTAGCACGACCCAGTTTTTATTTTGGTAAAAAAGTTAAGATTTACAGTAGTAACTGTGTTATGTGTGTGTATTGGGTGAAACAACAACATCCCAAAGGCGATGAAATTGCAAACATGTGCGTAACGAAAGTGCACTGCATGGGTATATCGTATTGTTGTACCTTGTCCAATTATTCTACGTGACCGTTGCTTTGTACCGCGCGACCGTCAAAGATTTTCAAATTCTTTTAACTCCAAAGTAGAATAACCCCTTTCCGTCACAACTGAATATAATGTTTAATATAAGATTACTGATTTGGAAACTAACGTAATTGGTTGTGCCATAACTCAATATCGATGATTACAAAGTGACCTGTGTCGTGACTTGAATTTCATTGCTTCATTTAACTACAGGAGCAGGAAATGTAAGTAAACAATATTAGGTCATTCGATAGATTACGTTTAAATTGACAAGCAATTGACAGGTCAAACTGTGTACGAATGGTTGTACTCTGCATTTCGAGTGTAGTATTCTGGACAAATCGTATAATATTCACACGCAATTGGACAAATCGTCACTCGAAGATTTTCTGCGTAGAGTTAAACCAGTTTGCTGTGCCAAATCACAATCATCATCACAATCATCATCATCATCATCATCATCATGGTGGTCGTCGTCGTCGTCATCATCATCAACATCGTCATCATCATTATCCCCACCACTAATACCACCAATACCACCACCATCATCATCACCACCACCGTCATCATCATCATCATCACCACCACCACCACCACAATCATCATTATCATCATCATCATCATCATTATCATAATCATTATCATTACCACCACCACCAGCACCACTACCACCATCATCATCATCACCATCATTACCACCACTACCACCACCACCTCCACAATCATCATCATAATTATCATCATCGTCATCATCATCAGCATCAACATTATCACTACCACCACCACCATCATCATCATAACCACCACCACCACAACCACTACCACAACCACCACTACAATCTTCATCGTCATCATTACCTGTTTAGTTAAATGAAAATAATGTCGTATATCCAACAAAGATTGCTTTCATAAATTAATACATTACATTGTCGTTCTCATCTTGTTATTCCAAACACAATTGAATAGCCTGTAAAAGCAACTTATTTACTGGACATGCACCAAGTACAAAGACAAATTTTAGATTGATTACTCGTATTTGTACACTTTCCTGTGTAGAGCAAAGTGCAATCGGAATGCGTTACCATTTCTCTACCTGATGTCTACATTTCTCCAGTATTGTCTTCTATAGTTTTATGCCCCTGAGCCAGATCTCAATTGATCACTTTGTCCGTATCTTTACGACAAAACGTATGATGTCCTTCTCATCGATGCAGTCAACAGTGTCTTTCGTTTTAAAGGATAAAAAACAAAAAATCAATTGTAATATTCGATTTTGTCACATTTAAACTCCAAGGCTAAGTTAATATTTTGAAGGAAATTCGTGTCGAAAAGTGTTCATGGATAAAAATGATAACTTTGTTACACCCCAGGCTAGCTGATACCCAAGATCGATGGATGCAATATGTCCACTTAGTTTTGAGCTACGTGGTATATAGTTTTTTATCCTTAGAAACCCAACATCACAACTCATCCCGAGGCTGACAGGGTTTCGGTCATTTTCTTTTAGCATGTTTCATATGACAGAAGTTTAACTATCTGACATGAAATCCCATTTGATGATCGGTACAGACTTTACGGAAGATATTCACACAAAATTTAATATGATAAAAGGATCATTCAAGAAAGTATCTATATATAAGTAAGTTTTGTGTGAAACATTGTGCATTAAATTGATATTAACATTCACTATTTTATTCCCTTGTTCGCTTTCTATGAAAATGCGAAACGTGGAATGTCACGCTGTGGCTCAATAATCAAGAACAGTCACACAATTATTCCTTTGCGTATATTGGCGCAGGAAAGGGATTTAGGCAGTACTCAAAAATAGTTTGACAATGGTGGCTGTCACGGCTTAGTAACATATCTGTTTTATCTCTAGGGTCTCTTGAAATGAGTCCATGCAAATTATAATAGATTCTATCCAATTACGTGAGATTTCACTTTACATATGGGCACAGGAACTAAAATTTCTGCAATTTCATCTAGCTCGACAAAAAGAAGCTAATAAGATATATAATAAATTTCTGGTGATGAAAATTATTTTCTCCTCATAAAAATATTATTTTATGGCGTGCAAAAGCATTTGGCAATGCATTTTAAGTGGTGAATTTGTATGCAAAGATTGTTGCTTGTAGAACTGACACGACATTTCTAATGTATAGTACAGTAAAGTGTGTAGATTACGTAGCTTAACCTCATACTGCTTTGTTCTGGGAGAGCACGCAACATTAAAATCATTTCAAATTCACAGTTCCAGATCATCTCAATTTAAAAATCGACATGAAATTCATTGGAAAGCAAACAGTAAATAAAAGCTGATTTAAGCCCTGACGTCATCAATATGGAATTTCAGGCGTATTGCGTAATCAATTGCGGCTTACTGTGCATTGTGGTGAGGCCTTAAGGGCAATTTCAAAGCGAGCGTATTCATTCAAACAGAAAGCGGTTAACTTAAAAATCGAATATTACAGAATTTTGAGGTTACTGAATAATATGAATTGTCTTTGATCCCTGCCTCCGTTACTCCTTTAATTAAGTGATTAAAGGTTTGAAGGTCACAAAGTCAATTAAGCTGTATTGAATATTCAAGATCATGTATTCCTACTGCGTAATAGATGTAAGTTGCCGTCATGGGATCCATTTGCGAAAGTGGATGTCATTCATCGAATGGCATGGACCGTTGACATTATGTAAGCGACGTTACACAAAAAAACGCAATATTATCTGACCATTGTCAACAAAACATATATCAGAGACGATAATATTTGAGCACGAATCTTTTCCGTATCTTTTTCGATAATAATACTCATGTTAGAAATTGATAAAGATAATAAGTTTACTTAATAAGTTTTAAATAAAGAGAGAATTGCCCAAAACTTCCATGACTGTCCGTCGTACTGCTGATAAGTTCCACAAATCATACTGAAATGAAACTTAACATTTTACTATCCAACAGACTTTGGTATATTTTCGGGCATGTCAGTGTAACAGTTTTTGAATTAAATTAATAGCTTTAGTTGGGTAACATACATTTAAAGTTTTACAGGGAGCCATTATCAGCGGTAACTATGTACGTGATCTGTACTGCTTACAGAGCTCTTTATCAAAGAAACACGATTACTTGTAGAGTTTGGCTGAACCATAAAATGGAATTGATGTTGAAAACACAAGTTAAAGTGCTGAAAACAATTTGTTTGACTTGAAACTTCGCAAATATGTTTCAACAGATCTCTGCTTTAATCACTACGAACGAAATTGTATTTTACTGCTAGTGAGGAGCTCACTTTACTAGCTACAATCAAAGACTGCAACTTCTCAAGTTTCAAGGAACTATATATATCATCAATATGACAGAGCCCTCTATTGATTACCAGCGTTGTCGGAGATTCCGATTGGTGACTAATCTCTTATCCTTCATATTTGAAGACACACGCTGTCTTGATCAATAGATATACCTTCCAATCGGAATATAATAGGCATGCGCAAGTTTCTAGCCAACTTTTTGTTCAAGAACTAATAGTTTTTCGATGAAGTTATACGTAAAACAAATCCATTAAGATAAACACCAAATATGTATTTTAGGTTATATTTACAGTACCAAATATCCATCTTATCAATCGAGCGATGTAAGCTATTGCTATGGAGTGTCACATGTCATATCTCTCCAGATAACGTACTTAGGAAATAGTTCTACTCAATAGCGTAAAAATTTAATTTATTCAATTTCCTTCCATACATGAATAAACTAGTATAATAATTATTCACGCCTCAGAACAATTGTCGCCACTTGGCTTAAACGAAATCATAAAGATAATGGCAATGGCGTCTTGTGAGCAGTGTTATCATTACATATATATACAGAGCAATGCGACTTGAAAATACAAAATTCTATGCATCTGTTACATTTGTGAAATCTTCTTATGTTTGAATTCGAGATGACCGACAGTTAGAACAAATTGATGATGCTGATGCGCATATCCTGGTGTGTAGTTATTAAGGGGATGTTCCTATTGCAAGCAATGTGAAACGTATATTAGAAAGAACAAATAGTCTACACTTAGCTTAAAAATATGCCATCCCAGTACGTTGCCTCTAATTCAAGATGTGGTTGATTTATTATAACTTTTTTTAACTGACTAAACACTCGATTTCTTCCCTGGAATGAATCACAGTAGGTGGTGTCTGAGTGTCAGAAGTTTTACTTTCCTGATCAAGCTTCTTGTTGATTTATCATTGAAATGTGATACATTTGGAATGCTTGCTGAGTTGTTAATGTTCTCTGTATTTAGTATGTATATTAAAGAAATAGGAAATGGATAAGTGAGTTAAAATTATGAGGACAAATAGAAAAAATTTCCAGCATAATTGCCATGATCGCATTATTTAGTATTCAGTTGCCTGATGCAGTAATAAACTAAAAAAGAACTTTTGCTACAAGGAAGTGGTTTTAATCTGAAAAATTCCAACAAATTCCAGAATTTTATAAAAAACTTCAGCAACCGGAAAATTCCATTAATTTACTTGAATTTTATATTGAAGTTGAAATATAAATACATCTTGCACAATACAAACCCTAACGAGATATATGATTATGTTTACGTCTGTACTTGTCGCGTATATTTATAACGAACTTTAAGTACACAAGATATAAATGGTATTCCTTGTGTAAAAACTTGGATTGTTAAAAGGATTGTTTGTTTGGATTGTTTGTTTGTTTGTTTGGATTGTTTGTTTGGATTGTTAAACTTGGATTGTTAACTATGGTTAAAACTTGGATTGTTTGTATAGCAAACAACAAACAACAATATTAATTCCTATAATTTATGACATAGCACCAGACATGTCATATTAAGTTGAATGAACGAGTAACAAACGAGATCGTCAAGGGTTGCTTGATTCTCAATTTCAAATCGCCGTTGGGTGTTATTGTATCATTAAACACAGAAGTCAAGACCCTTCTGCAAATGCTAGAACTGTTTTATTTGACAACGATATGCTATTAAAAATACCACGATAATAAATATAATGTATATGTAGATCTTATAGATATATTAGCTGAAAACTTTTTTTAGCGGAGTGTGAAATCAACATGGCAGAAAAGAACTGCAAATAAACATATGGTATCCGACACTCCTTGATTAGCATATCTTATGCATTTGAAGATACTGATGTTTTTGTTTACAAATTTCACTGGCGATACATTTAGTGTCCACAAATTATCCCTTAAATATGATAAATATTAAATCAGTGTTTTCAAATAATGATACCATTTGAAACAGTGGGAAAAGAGGTATAAAAACTATATACGATCCCTCAATTTAAATTGAAAACAGTACCATTTTAACAAATTTAATGTCATCGCTTACGTTTAGTGGCCTATAATTAGCCAGCAGTGACAATGAAACTCCATCGATCTGGTAATAGTCAAGAGTACTTAATTAATTTATTACTTACTTAATTAATTGATAATCTTCTTCCAGTAACCATGGATATTTGTAAACGTGCATGGGTTATGGATTAATAGTCCTAATATAACCTTCATGAGTTAAGATTCTTAGTCTTAAGACTGGCAATCATATTGATTCGATTTAACT
>KN885877.1:52327-71636 GCA_000934455.1 Apostichopus parvimensis | reverse complement strand
GGGGGAATTCAAACAGTATGTTACCAGAGAGCATCAACGGGTTACATCGGAATGTGAATTAAATACTAAAGATTACGTTGCAAGTTTTGGACGTAAAACGTTCGGTATTGGGATAAACAGGGTTCCCAGTCAGTATATCAGAAGTATATATCCTATCCAAAGAGTTTTTACCACGCGACCTCTAAGTTATAGACGGAGGGGATATATGTGAATATTGACGGAGGGGTATGTGAATATTACATGCCAAGATCAGGATGATATGAAGTCAAAACCAAACGCTAAAAATTCAAGTTGAACGGCCACTATCATGTTGTGAAGCATCCGATACACACAAATAACACCGTAACTACTGTAAATCTTAGTTCCTAGTAAATCTTGTACCAAAGTAAAAAACTGGATCGTGCTAAAAACAGTAGCATGTGCTATTAGGATGACAGTAAGAACTGAGGATATGTGTACCCCAACAAATGCATCAAACTGGCATATTTTTTTCAGCACGATCCAGTTTTTACTGTGGTACAAAACTTTTAAGATTTACAGTAGTTACTGTAATCTCTATGTGTGAATCGGTTGTATAAAGTCTATTTCTCTGTTGAACCTCCAGTTGTGTAACACACTTACAAGAAGACTACACAACAGCGCATATAGTAAGTTAGTGTTGTGATAAACAAAATGAAATATAAAGAGAATGGAAAAGAAATTAAAAATGTAAGACTCGTATTTCAATTGTTTGGTGACCTCGTCCGAAAAGCAGATGCACCTTAGGTCATACTCTGTGATGATCATACTCTGTGATTCATACTCCAATAGTGAAGATGGGAAAGCAAATAAACGTGTAGGGAAAGATAACTGTAGCGATAGAATTCCGGCCGATCTGGAGGTAAACTTAAAACGATCAAAGGGTGACGGTCATACCTCGTTATAGATTATAGGTAATAACATGCCATAGATGGACCTTGGTACATTGTTTTATTACTGTAGTCAAACATAAAATTCGCCAAATTTTATTTATATTTAATTGGCGGAGGTCAGCCTAATTGATAAATTCAGGCCAAAACCTCGAACCTGTTTGCTATGTTATGAACTCTATACAGAATGCGTCGTTCTGTGATTTTCAGAGCTGTAAACGAGTTTGCTTTACTTTAAGATCCTTTCGAGTCATTGCGGCCACTTACAGTAACATTTCCACCTCGAGCCAAGCCACTGTTACTCGAATCGGACTTAGTGCCACGAGTCGACTTAGTGACTTGAGCCGGACTGAGTGACTCGAGTCGACTTAGTGACTCCAGACGACTTAGGGACCCGGGTTGACTTAGTGACTCGAGTTGATTTAATGCCTCGAGTCGAATTGGTGACTCGGGTCGACTTAGTTACTCGGATCACTCACTGCTTAGTGACTCGGGTCGACTTATTAACTCGGGTCGAGGAAGTGACTCGAGTCGACTAAGTGGCTCCAGTCGACTTATGGTACCTTAAAATTGAGTTGTAGTGCCTCGAGTCGGGTAAGTGACTCGAGTCAACATAGCGATTCGAGCCATTGTTCTCTCTCTATGAGGAAAACGTTACAAAATTTGAAAATGAGTATTTTCAATGTGGGATAAATTTATAGCAATTATATCCATGTATTGTACTACAGGCTTCTAAGGTTTGCTAAATTTGTTGCTAGGTGTTGTGCGATATCACAAGGTGCAGTATGATATCACTAGATAATCGGTGATATCATAAGTTGATGTGTGATATCATTGATTAGTGTGTGATATCATCAGATGGTGTGTAGTATTACTGGGCCCCGCACAGCAACATTAAGTGCAGTGTGATATCACTTTTGTACTCTGTGATGTCACTAACTACTCTGCGAAATCTCTATACTCGCTTTGGGTTAACAAATATTTCGTCTGTGATGTAACACTGACTCTGTGATATCACTTTTAGACTTATTCAAGTCAACGACGTGATCATTACGCGATTCCAAAACGGAAGAAAATGCTTCCCCTAATTTGTTGAAGTGTCGCAAATTACTATTATTATTATTTAGCATGCAAGTCGATGTTAACCATGAAAAAAAGGTTCTTGGCGACCAAATAAAAGTGCAGAGAAGGTTACAGGATACTGTGCTTTTTTATAGTAGGCAAATAATTTCTGAGCAACTCTTTGCTCGCTATCTCTATATTCTACTTACAAAACTAAACATCCTTTGGCTAACAAAAATTAGTCAAGAGAAGGTGTAGAAACAATAAAGGGAAGAAAGAAAGAAAAAAATACCGGTGGAAAGCAATCTTTAACTTTACGAACTACTAACTGACCTAGGTTGTTTATTTGACAAAGTACAAACATATTGGTGGCGAACTGTTATTGGTCAGTTGAAATATTTCGATTGTATTCGTGCTTCGGCTTTATTTACTATCAATTGTATTGTCCTTGAGGGAAAATTCTCAATGTCGAACAAACATAAAAAAAAATTAAAGACTAGCTGTCTGAAAACAGTCGTGGGAGCCCATAATCAGAGCAATGATAAAATTTACACGCGAGCTTGGCGGCATTTTCAAAAGCACTGAACATGCGTTGGATTCCTGCCAGCCCCCAATCTCAAACTTGTCATGTGGTAGGGGTAGAGGGGGGGGGGGCTTGGGAGATCCTACCAAGGCGGGTTTTAGAGCGTTATTTATAAGATAAGGCTAGAGTATGAAACAGAAGACATCGGTGTCATCCATTTTATTTCAAGTTTAATTTTTTCGTTGAGAAATTTTGCGTAATTAAACCGACTTTTTATATATTTTGGATGACCTCCAAATATATATGTATATATACAACAAAAGTTGTTTCTGAACTTAATTCTTTCTTAAGGTTGTGTTCTCTCTACGTATTCTTTATGTAAAGTCATCCATTGAAAGGCAGAAGCTCGGAAACCAACAACTTGGTCGACCCTCAATCCCAGTCCCCTTTACATCGAAACTGTATCCACGCGGAAGAACATGACGGTGTATCGTCAAGTGAAAATTCTTTTTTAAACACGTTGCGATTGCTACTTATGGTGATTAACAATTAAGGCGATCTATCTCTGCTGTCAACATATTTTCCTCTTCTACTTCTATAAGTTTCTACAAAAGACACAGAAAAAACCCCCCAAAAACAAACAATATGGATATGCAAAGTGGGCGTGAGTTTAAGTCAGAGGTCGCAGGAAGTAGAATTTATTTTGTTAAAGTGTATTTATTTATTTCCTTATATTTATTTTGTTACATTGATTTACATTTATTTTGTAATATGGAAGAAAAAGTTCCGCATAGGAACCACTACAGATATAAATGTTCACTCTGACGCAAATAATGACAGTGTACCTCGTTGAACATGTTGCACTTTTGGAAAACGCCCTCTTCATCAGAGCCTGTTCCTCTAGACTCGGTTATATTCAAATGTTCTCGATGTCACGGAACGCCGAAACTGTAGGTTATTCCAGAAACTCTTATAACTGCGTTAGATATATGGAGAAGGTAGTTTACATGTGATACAAGTGCAACTTGATTACATTTGTGGTTTATGAAAAATGTATTACGTTATGTATATAAGAATGTTTGTGTGTGTGTATGTATGTGAGTTGCAAAGCAGTGCAACTTATTGACCCATGATTCGGTCATTTAGCAGCTCGGTTGCTATAGTGCAGCTATTCTTATACCCATCAAGTTCATAATTATTTTAGATTACTTCTATTAAACAAGTACAAGTTAATTTCATAAACAAAATTTTCCTTTCTTGGGTCTATTGAAATTCCTACAACTATATGGATTATCGTTCTTTAAAAAAAATATTCTCTCCTTGTATTTGATTTGTGCAATATATTTCGTTTTTTCCCGTTGAATTGCGAATTTTCTATCATTAACCGTATAGACCCTCACCCCCCCCCCCCCCAAATAAACTTGCTGAACGGTAATGTAATCTCCTTAAGGCATGCATGAACACCCTACCTGTTTCATTTCGCATAACAGGTACCAGCATACAACAACCTATAGTTAAACTATTTCTTCGTACAGTATATTCTACAGATGTTTACTCAATTTAATTCAGTGTATGAATTCAATTAGCCTGCTGAATTACAAGGGTTATTATTAGTAAATCTTTTAGCAAATTATTGATAAACTTTTTCGCAGATAAAATACCACAGATAATCTTGTAATATTAAGAAGAAAGGCCGCTTGGTTAAACTCAATCAGTGTCCAAATTCCATTGGAGGTCAAACTTGGCGCACCACGCGAGTTTCAATGGTTACTACCGTCCGTGTGTCCCTCAGTCTGTTTTAGTATTATCTTGCCTTGTGGCTCTCTTTACGTCTGGAGCGAGTCAGGGAGGGTTGGGAGAGAGGGGAGGGGTGAGAGAGGGGAGGGGTGAGAGAGGGGAGGGGTGAGAGAGGGGAGGGGGATTGTGGGGTTGGTTCGATCAAAAGTATCGTATCGTATATTAGGCCATTTTTAGTGTATTGCGTAAAGTTGTAATTCATCTTTCACTAGCAATGACTACATATAGCAAACGTCCCTTTTCATTTGTAAAAATGAAGTCATGGGGAAGGGAGGGGGTAGGGATTGTGAAATTGTCCAGTTTAATCATTCACAATATTGCTGATAAGTTCAGCGACTTAAAAAAGGGGGCACATTATATTTGCAACCCATGTAGACTGGGGTACTAAGTGGGGTGGGGAGTGGGTGGAGATCACGGGCACGGTAATTAACGTACTGGCCATGGTTACGAACTTACCTCTACACATATAATAGCTAAGAAGCTGTTACAATGTAAAGTTAGGCTTGTATGCGCTGAGAGGGCGTGGAGGAGGGGGAGGGTGGAGGAGGGGAGGGGCTGGGATGGTGGCAGTTGGAACGTTCTTCGATTCAAGCTCCTATTGCCAGCAATATTCTTCCGGGTAAGTTTTCAAACAGGCTGTGTAATCAGATGTGTCCGGAGGGGGGGGGGGTAGGGGGAAGGTGGTAGGGGGAAGTAGTTTAATTACGTTATAATTACAGCAATGATTGGTTCTCAAAGTTGGTTAAAGGTCGTCGAAACCTAAAGCTCTTCCTGTGTCAGTTATTCATATCTGTGTTTTAATTTGATCAAACTAGTGACAAGTGAAGTTGCCCCACCCTCTTAACTCACTATAGTCTGTCACACTCATTGGCTAAGTTTTGTCGATGAATGTCTTTCTTCATCCTGACAGCTGTTCTAAACTGTCTCAGATCTAGAGGATTTTATTATTTCGGTGTTTTCTTTCCTTTGCTGTACGCTCAATGAACCCATCTTATAAGAGAGGTACAGTGTCTTTGTCCTTCGGTAATATAAACTGTAACCAAGTGTCCAAACGTTATGAAATTTAAAGTCTGTAACAAACAACAAAGGCTATATCGTTTTTGGATCCCAAGTGTGTGCTAGCTGTTACATAAAAGATCTTTATAACAGTAACATAGTCTACAGCATGCAGAGAGAGAATACTTGCACACATTTATTTGTCAAAAAGAAAGAAAAGTAAATAAAGAAAAAAAAAAGAAGAAGAAAAGGGACCAAAAATAAAAGAGAAAGAAAAAAAATCCGGAATTAAATAAATCGCGAAAACAAAACTCAGTTTCGTAGGCGTGGCTTAGTAAGAACGATATACTGTGCTAAGACTTATGCAAACATTTGCGTTTTTCCTTAACACGTGTTGATTGGTGGATTGTCAATTCCTCAAACTTTTTGATTGGTTTGGTAAATAAATCACGTGACTTCCTCAGGAACCGAACATATTTGTACGCTTCCCCATATAGATGCAGTAAACTATAACAATACGCTACATTTTTTGGGGGTTTAAATTTTTACTCTATAAGTTTGAAAGAAACTTTTGGTCATTTTTCCCATGAGAGTTTTCGCCCTTCACAAAGAAGAACAATTTCCTGTACATTTGTTGCAATAAATCCTCGTATTTTGTAGATACCCTTTTCTATATAGAGCATAAACTTTCAAAGTAATATGTAAGCCTTTTGTTTTTCTTCGCGCCTTTTCAGTTTAGCCGACGCATCGTCTGTTTCCAAATTGGCCCTTCAAAATGAAACAGTGATAAGACTGGGTACGCTGAACACCCCACCCACCCACACACCAAACTAAACGTCACGTCCTCTACTTGTTCACCTCAACGGATGCTCCTCCATCACCCCCCCCCCCCAACCCCTCACTTTTGCACCCTTTTCAAATCGGATCGCATTTGACGACTCACAAAAGGGACGTTTGTGCTTGCCTCTTCTGTTAATTTTTTGCTATGCCCTTACTCCAAAGCTTCAGAATCTCCATGGTTACCACGATAGTACTGTGACATTGCAGATCGTTGCTTTTCACCACCTCCTAAACCGAGTTAACCGACGCAATCATCGCAAAACCCACTTAACAGACCCAATTATATACCCTCTTGTATTCTCGTTAACACTTTATACAAAGCAAAATAAAACATGAAAATGCCACTTCCTTAAAACATCAACTCAAAACGACAAGATAAGTCAGAGAGCTTTCGCTGTTATCTATTTATCATATCATGGGAGATGATTGGTGCACGGACTATTAAAAAGTGGTAAGAGACATGTTCACTCTTTGCCCCTTCCTTCTTATTATAATGTTCACCGATGAATGTACCCCAGTCGGATTTTGAAAATTCTTCTTTTGAGCGTGAGTGACTGTGTGGAAAGTGGAAATGGGGGGGGGGGGGGGGGGGGGGTTGATGGTTATGGGGAGGGGAGTAAGGTGGGGGGGGGGTTGTCACAGACAGGAGAGAGATAACTGAATGGACTATAAAAGATCTAACAGAATATTACTCGTCCTTTCCGGGCAGTCCATTTGAAATCTTGAATGACTTTCAAAGGCAAAGGGGGTTTTCGAACTTTTGTACCTGGCAACAGAATTGATTTAAACTGTTACGTGACTACGGTATCTGGTTATCTCCCTAAATAGGTGGGTGGCGAAGAACTGGTGCTACACTCGTGATAACCTCGCGGCTCAAAATACAGGATTTGCTTTCAATTTGTTAACGAATAGTTGCATATTTATCCTGATTATTTGAAAACTATATTTGCAACAATTATCTTGAAGCAATCCTGCTGGAGTGAGTGACAGAATCCTGTCAAGTTTAAAGAGGTGGGGGGGGGGGGGTTGGTAAGAAGGATATACATAAATTGTAAACTAACCGTGACGAAATTTCAAGTTTGGATGATGTCAATGCACGAGAATGAAAAAAGGTTAATATTTTGCTTGAGCCGAGTGCAAATTGTTACTCGGTAAGTAAAACGTCTTTGTCAGAAACAAAGATGTGTGTCATAAAGTGGGTGGGGGGGGGGGTGAAGCTGGAGGGAAGGGTGGATTATATAATGAATCTCGTAATTTCTCTCCCGAAAAATCAGAATCTTTCTTTGACGTTTTCGGTAACGTTTATTGCTAGGAGGTTATCTTCCATGGAAGATTATTTCTAGTGATACAAGGGTGTGAGTGGATTGGAGAGGGAAGGGGGTGGGGGATCCCTGTCTCCATTTTTACTTTTGGTGGTTTATGTTTAAAATGTTGCCATGATTTTGAAAGTATGCAGGAGAGGGGTTGGCTTGGAGAGGTAAGAGGGTTGGGCTTGGATGGGTGGCTTTGGTCGGGTGGATGGTGTTGTATTAAAGGGGTGGTGTTGTATTAAAGGGGTGGGGTTGGTATTCCAAGCATTAAGTAAATCGTAGTACCCATAATCCTCTAAAAGACAATACGAATATAATGGTGAATTGTCGGTAATGTGAACGTGGTGTGTGTATGGGGGGGGGGGGCGAGGGCGACTTACAGTTTACAATAGTTGAAGGTCAAATAATTGAGATTCCTCCTTAACACTTGCCCAGACTGGGCATCACCTCCATTAGTTGTAGTGAGGAGTTGTTAATTCTGTGAGTTTTCTCTTTATCCGCCTTCTTCCGTATCGATAGATGACAAATATATATATATAAGGTAATACGCTAACCAATGATTGATCCATGTAGCCTTTAAAATAGGAAAAATGTTTTAAGAGTCGATGAGAGGTTCCCCCTCCCCCCCCCCTCACCCCGACTACCAAGTATATATATATATATACCCATAGGTACTGGTCCTTTACTCCTGTTGGTTAGTATCACTTTCAGCTAATATTTTTTCTTTGGCCCTGAAATTCTCTTAAAATGCTCTTACATTCCCCCCAACCTGTTTTTATTTATCAATGTTTTTTTTTCTTACTTGATAAAAAAAATGTTTTAAGTCTGCCAATCATTTTTGCTTCACACTTTCAATTTTTTTCCGCCTAATTGAGTTTTATTTTGGAAGTGACAAACATAACACAATGGCAAATGATCCATTGTACAATATGAATGGAAATATGCGAATCGCAATCGTTTTAACAATTATTTGATTCAATGATCATATTTTTCTCCTTTTATTATAATATTGATTATAACCTTGTCTTTTTTTAATATGATTTTGTTATTACTATTAATGCGACACCCGTCTGTCCCGTCTTCAGAAATAATTCGCTTTAATATCTAAAGAAGCGAATAAAAGGCTTCCAAATTCTTTGCGAGTCTTCGGACACGTGCGCACTTGACTCAGTCCTTTATTTTGACTTTGAAGTTACCCTTTAAATTTTGCAAATGATCAAGCCGGCTTTAAGCTGGTTGGTTCTCCCATTGCAATGACAAGTATTAATAACCACTCACTGGGAGGACAAGTGTGTAGTTTTATATTGGATTGTATGAATTGTGATCGTAGGGGGGTCCCAATGTGTCTTTACCACGCCATAGCGGATGTTTCAAAGATTAGGAAATAAAAAAAAAACAATAAAAAAACTGCAATATTCAGTGAATCGAACTTATGCCAATGACTGAAACATTGGGTGGGCCATTAAGTGTAGAAATTGAATGAGGGTATCTTAACGTACATAATGTAGGCATATAAATATATATATTTTTATTGTGGTATATATCTGTTCATATATATATAGATATATATCTATAAATAGTGTTGCATATTTTATGTAAAGAATAAAAGAAGAAGCTGTTTTGGAGTTCCCGGGTAGGAAAGTGGTGAATATGTGCTATTAAGTTTCAAGGATGCAATAGGACGGGGAAAAAATGACGTTGGTCTCATGGTGGCTCTATACTTGAAGTCGATTTGTTTTGCTGGGAAAAGAAATGTAGGTCAACTTGTGTGTCATCTCTCATGAAGCCATTTTAGTGACGTCACGAATAACATGTAGGCCTAGAGTATGTTATAATGTAAAATGTAATGACCATTAATGATCTTAATAAACAAGTTTGTTTTTACGTCACATTCTAATGGTCACGTGATAAAAGGTATCGCAAGGAGTTTGTGCTTTCATAGTTAATTTTAGGCTGTGTCACAATATGGTTGTGCAACACTATACGTAATTTCTTCTTCAAAATTGCTTCTGATATTATGTAAAGAAAAAAAAAAAAAATTTAACAATCCTTCAAACTGACGGCAATTGTCACAGAAGAGGCGTCAGCATTGAAATAAAGATATTCTTAAACCAAAGTCTGGTCCATACGTGAGATTCAGGTTATCGTAAACATCAATGGCATTGCTATTTAAAATCAGGAGAACGACAGCTATACCACAACCTATGAGAACACAATCCTGATAAAGGGACCTGTGTTATCGCTATTCGGCGTGATGACGTCATGACACAAGTCATGTGACAGGAAATCACGTTATAATAAAACTTAGGGTGAGGGGTGGGTACGAAAATTTTCATTTGGGGGGGGGGGCACAGTGCAAGTTTGGACCCCTAATCCTCGGGCCACAAGAATTAAGGAGGTTCCTAATTCCATGACCAAACATTGGAAATATTTCATTATATAGCCCATGATATAGAAGAGATCAAATTCTGTATGTGCATTCTCCACGCTTGTTATGTTGGAATATCTACTCACTAGTAGGCCGCAAAATCATCAAGATATATATACATATCTGAAGGTATTTTGTTTTTAACGTCTTCTATCGTGCAGTGAATTCGTTGTTTCAGTTGATCTATGGTTGGGTTGAAACATTGCTTCGATATTATAAGGTTTATTCTGCCTCGTTAACAAAGTCCCAAGGGCCGCGGAAAAGTCGGTGCATGCGGACCGGGCCGCACTTTGCCCACCTGTGTCTCTGGTAAAGATGGACCGAACGGGCTCCGGCATGGGATGAGGTGGGTTGTGTGGGGTGGAGGTGGGGGAGGGTTGAGGGGGGAGGGATGGATGTAGAAGGAAGGGAAGAAAGATAGGATTGGACACGTTGCATTTGGAATGTCTTCACAGAGTGGAGCAGTGAAAGGTGAACGTAAAGATGAAACTTCCTAAAAAAGGTACATGCGAAACGAAGAATGCTTTCTAATGTCAAGTAATGAAGAAATACGTCGAATTCATGTTCTTTGTAGAAATTCCTATTTGAGTGTTGTTTTGTTGTTGACAAAAATCGATAAGGTGAAGCAAGGCTCTAGGAGTCGGTCCGTTATAGTTGAACCATTTGTAATATTACTCTGTGTTATAATAATGGAGAGGCGTGATATAACATCAGCCAGATGGTCTGCTTTTAATTTATATAGATTGAAAGTGAAGAATTTCAATCTGTTAGTGGATTGACATTCCGTCACTAGATTTCTCTGACGTCATGGGTTGCTAAGGAAGTAACGTCTGCCATAACGACTGCATAATGATCTGCCCTTCTCACCTTAGTATACCAGAATAAATTTAGTTGGAACCCATGAGAAAGATAGTCAAGTGAACATTTTCCGATAAAATTAAAAACGTTTAGATTGAAAGTCAATCGACTAGATTGAATTTTCAATCTGTGCATGTTGGGAATTCAGAGATGATACCCCCAAAAAATCAAATAAAAAACAACCCCGAAGATCTGCGCATCATAGATTGTTTACGTTTGAAAATTCGAGCAGGATCGGTAATGCATGGTAAGACATGTAAACCATGCATCTGGCGTCCTGTTTGTCAAATTTAAGCCTGCGAAAAAATGTATATACCGTTGCGGTTGAAAATGTATGCCTATATACATGCTTAACTTCATATTGAATCAGTCAGTATAGTTGTGGACCACAATCATCACACGTGTGATGTTGCGTTACAAATAGTCCACCCCTTTTCCCTTCAAAAAACCCTACTTTTCGGCGATTGTGGCTTGCCTAATGAGGTGAATATTCTCAAGCTGTGCGAGCGTTTGCCACGAATATTTAAGGCGTAAAGTTTTTTGCTCCTATAGAATGGAAAGGGCCCATCCCGCGTTCCATAAATAGGGATGACATGGGACAGAAAATTGTATTGCGAAAGAAAATGCGTGCTGGGTAATTTTACCCATGTCAGTTTTACTCTAGTCAACTTTTATGAGGATTTTTTTTTTCAAAATGTATGGAATGTATAAATTCAGGCAGAACCGATCATGACGTAGGTTCCTCCGTACTATCATCTAAATGATATGTAATTATATTGCTCTATTGTTTTTAGAAGCTATTGCTCCACAAAATATAAATGTTAGATTCAACTTCATATAAACTACAGAATGCACCATGAATGAAAATCGAAAGTGAGAAAGTTTGCATACATTCTATGGACGTACTATGTGGAACCATTAAAGTCCAATGGATTTCTCTACTTTTGCACGGTGTTATTTCAGAGGAGCTGACGTAACATTATGTCGATGCTAGACTCGGTGGTCCAGCAACTTTCATTCATGAGCCTTTGATGTTTGATGGGTAAAATTCAAATAGCAAAGAGAAAAAAAAAGGTATTAAACTGTAGCATGCACTGTTGGTATATAGTATATTTTACACTCTGAGTGTTTCCTCTGTGTGGCATAATTGTCATTGTTTCAATAAATTATAAATAATTGGGAATCATCATATAGGATATGTTTCATGATGTCTGTTTAACTGTCCCTTAAATCGTTACCCTATTGACACATTCAATTTAGGTTACCTTGGTTAGCTAATTTGTGATTGGTCAAAGTTTGACTGACACATGCGCGTTATGAACGTGATCGATGATGTTGAGGAGAGTTGCGGTGAAGACGTTTCTGCGTGATCCTACGAAATCGATGCCCGTTGTACTGGGTAGATCCTTTTCCTTAATATCTGAAATTCTGAGGAGCAATGCTACCCACATTTCCAGTGTCTCAATATTGGAATTGAATGCTTTTTAAGTACTTCAAGACCATCACCCCCCCCCCCCCCCTCCCCACAAAAACGGTTGGGCAAGGTTAGAATATCAATAAGACATTAAAACAAATTAAGCAACAAGATATTAAAGAATATAGTTACAATTTTCAGAAATAAATGAAAGCTTTCTATAATCTGATCAGCTTTGGTTTGCAAAGTTGATTCATTTCAACCAGATTGGGCGATAAATAGGAAAACAGAGAACAAGAAATATTGGTATATTTTCTTTCTTTCTTTCTCTTTCGCTCTGTTTTTGAGCTTAAACTGAAATTAGTTTTTGTTACATCTATGTTTCAATTTTGGTCTTTTCATTTTGCGTTGATCAATGGTGACTACGTCTTTATGTGTACTTTCAGTTATTTGATCAGTGGTTGGTGACTTGTCTTACTTAGTGGTGACTTGCCTTACCAAAAAAAAAAACTCTTCGAAAGAGAAAAGTAAGACGAAAAAAAGTCTTTGACATTGATAAAAAGACAGAAACCATCAGTCATTCTTCTCCTTAAGACCGTAATGTTTACATACACTTATCAAAACGCTGGTGTTAGAACACCATCAAGAACTGCTAGTCTGGGACTCCTTTTTATATTGCAAAACATAAGGATAACATCGTCCGTTTACTTCTAACGACAGCTGTTACAATGTAGACTCCTGGTCCATTTCTTTCGTCTTTATTTTTTCGTTATATTTCATTTTTTTTTACGGGATATGTCGATCAAAACGAACATGGTCTCTTTTGTTTCATTTTGTATTTCTCTTTATTTCTACTTCCGCTAGATTTTCCATTTTGCTAGAGCAAGCAGGAAATCGGTTGCTAGGCAGTTTAGGCTTTCAGCCAGTCGTTCGTTGTAAAAATTGTATGCCAAATGAAAAGATCGTCGTGTACTTGGAATCTTGCATTCTGAATGAACTTATTTTGAGATGTTCAGTGAACAACATTTCGCTGCAGATATTGTTGAGGTGTGATACAAATAAAAAGCTTTTTTCCCGGTCTTTTCTACTATAAAGTACTCTTATTGATAACTTGTCAATAATGTATCGCCATAGTGATTGCCAGTACGGTTCATACGTATATCAATTGATGACGAATCGGTCCTGTTAAATTGGAAAATGAATATTCAACAGCTTGAACACTTAACTATAAAAAGAAGAAAAAAGGTATTCAAATATCGACATACCGCAGAAAAAAAAATCTAAGAATATAAACGCAAATATAAATTCAACAATAAAAAATGTTCAAACACAATCTCACTATAAATATGATAAGTTTAATACATACGCGTACTATATGCACTGTCATTTATTTTTACGCCAACCGAATTGTTTATTTCTATTAGTTTACAATAATGTCAAAATATAGGTTGATACATAAAGTTACCTTTAGAAATGCCTTCCTTCTCCGCCCCCCCCCCAATTTTTTTTTTTGGCTTTTTCGCATAAAAATGCGCAACCGTCATGACTATTAAGTAAGCCCATCTGTGCTCACCCAATGCCTTGATATGAAATGGTATGTTTCTTCTATAAGCCGATGTTTATGTAATGTAACTGTATCTATATGAAAGAATATGTAGGGTCTGCGGCAATTAAGTGCTTTGTCCGCGTGTGGAGTGATCAAATAGTAGGGCTACATATATATCAGTTGATGTGTTCGCTGGACTCTGAAATTATTCCGTTGTCTATTATGTTTTATCGCTTTCAAGTATTAAGAAACACATTCGTATAATATTTGAGAGATAATTTATGCGTAAAACACGAAAAGAGGCAAAATGTGTGAAAGTTTTGACATGCATATGTGTGTATGTGTGTGTGTGTGTGTGTCATTTGTTGTTACATGACATTGGAGGGGAAAACAATAAGACAAGTACAGTTATTTGCATACATGAGTATATGTAAGCTAATTAAGTTTTATTAATTATGTATTCTTTTGTTTCTGATTGTGCAGTGCTATCAAACTATCAGAATCACTGCAATGTTATTTTGTGTCGAATAAATATATTAAGTTTGTTTAAAGTAAAGAAGTGATATATATATATATATGTACATACATATTTTTTTATATATATATATGGTCTTAATTTAATGTTACTTTACATCGTTGCTTAACTGACTTTTTCTTCTGTATGACATAATTCATTCAGTAAAGTTTTAAGTAATAACACGTTTTCTGTCAATAAACGAGGGGCACAGAGTTTAGAGAACAAATATGATTGACAGATTCTGGTAAAGTATCTCTGTTTCTGTCGAACAATTTCAAAAGAGTAAAAATCATTTTTAATTAGTGGTTTGTTTTTTATTATTCTAAATCTGTATCGCGTTGTGGATACGTCGGCGTAGACGGTCATAGGATGTAAGCGAGAGAGAATACTGCTATAGAAACCTATGGATGAGATTAATCACACTTATATAAGCTCATTGTATAAACGAAGGTAAAGCCTCGTCCTACGCGGACAAATATTTTTTTTCACACGGAAACACATTGACTGTTGCACATAATGCATATATACATCCTTTTCTTTCCCCCAAAATGATTTTGTCGTCTTTATTTTTTCTTTCTTTTATAATTTCAACTTGTAACGACAAAACCTATGTGCACCGATTAAAAAAAGCGGCGAAATAATATAATGATAAAAAAAAATGAAAAAATGTTGGCCCTAATGTGTGGCAATTATGCACCCGTGGGGAACATATTCGGAGAGAAAGAGCGTAATGTTGTGTGCATTCATGTGTGCAAAGCAAAAGAGGTTGAGTAAGATCTCTAACCGCGAATCGTTGTGTAATGGTTTCAAGTTAAGATTGTGTTTTGTAAGGTTGTGCTGAATCTGGCGGCACCAAAAGATGACGCCAAGTCAATTCTGGTTGGCTCCCGTCTTGCAAGGAAACAGTGATCATTTTCGTCGTCATGGTTACTTCTCACGAGGCCGGTCATTGTACCAAAACTACCCCAAGTTAGCTCCTTTACTCTTCGTGTTTTCTTGCCTTTTGTTTCGTTTCTTTTTCTTGTTCTTTCTTTCCAAAATAGCTCGTTTTATAATCATACAATTTTTTTAAGATTATACCTAACACAGATGCGAATTCTTGGACGCTTTGCGTCAGTATAATTTCGACCCGACGAACTCCCCAGCGAAGACCGTATGTGCGTTATCGTCATCCCTACCCTACGCTCTTAAATTCACCATTTTAGTTTCCCTTTTTGGGATAAGGTTGTCATTTATTTAATTTAGCAGCGGTGAAAACTAATTTTTAAGGCCGAGAGAATTATTCTGGCGCTCCCGTCAAACTGCTAAAATGCGACAGGCCTATCAGGACGCCGCTCGGCATCAATTGACTATGTTGTCCCTCGGCATCCGGGATATTAAAAGCTGTTATCGCATTTGGGGAGATTCGGACAAAAGAAAAATCTTAGAATTTATGGAGTTTCCAAAAAAAAAAAAAAAAAAAAAAACTACCCATGTTGGGAACAAAGTCTCTCCGAATGAAGAAAACGGCCCTTAAAGGTATAAAGACGCAGTCGTGGGATGCAGGCGTTGAACATAAATTCACAAATCCCTTTGTCGTGCGACAGGGTTAACATTCGGATATCTCCTGCGCTTAATGTAGGTTAGTACCTGAGACGGGGAGAAAATTGACCAATAATGTTAGATCTGTTGACAGAAGAAACGAGTATTCTCTCTGTTTCCCGCGGGGCGACATTTTTCTGTTTACTGGACCGGCACATGCGCCGACATTTTGGCTGCCTTCTGACGCAGGTGAGATCGGCCGAGGCGGTGGGCTCGCGGCATAATGCTCTAACCGGCTGTTTCACATTACATACATAATCCGTATTTCGAAGCAACATCAGGTTTCTCGCAATCTCAGCACAAGCCAAAGATATTTTAATCCTCGAAGTCCGTAGCCGTTTTTTTCCGTCGACGGTCGTTCGGCGCAGGCGTCACGGCAGGCGTAAATTCCAACCGGCATATCGCAGGCTCGCACGATCGCGCAGGTCCTCTTCAGGAGTGACATGTGTCCTTTGTTGAACGACTCGTCCCGGCGACAATGAGTGGCATGTTACCTTATGCAGAAGGGCGACCACCTCACAGCTCTTATCTGCTTTTCTCTCAAGAGAGAGAAATTGGAGACTCCGAGAGCAGACCCGTCAATCTGATTAGCGAACGAGACAGATGTCTCTCAAAAATACAGCACGCTGTTCGGTAACCGCAATTTGGATTTCCACGCAGTAAATATGTATTTGCTTCCTGTTTCGTACAGCCAAATCTTATCCCAAGTCTCCTGTACCCCCAGGATCCTATTATAAAATTTTACTAGTCGCACTTTACTGCCTATGTTAACCAATCCTTCAAAGAACAAATTATGGCTTTTTTTTTTTAAAGATGGGGATTTTTTTCTCTCTCTCTCTCTCTCGATGGGGAGAATGTAACCGCTTTGTCGAAGGTAGGGTTTGATGGCAACATATCGAAGATATGTGTTTAAAATGAGAACCGGCTGCCTGTTGTCTTTGGCAAAAGTCCGAAATTTTTTGGTCAGAGTATATGTGTCATGATTTTCTTTGTCTTTTCGAACACTCATAACTCGCAGGATGTTGAGACTTTCGAAGTTTCGCGCGAACGACCGTAGAAACACGAAGGATGCCCGTCTTCGCCATGAGTGAACCCACAAGTAAGTTGCTTCCATTTTTCTCGACTCTTCAATTTTGTTAGCCAATCCTTCTTATCGTAATGTCTTTTCTTTGGGAGAAAACTTTGATAGAGATCTGAGTGGTTTGATCAATTAGCAAATTATCATTTTATCTTCAATCATATCTCTTAACTTTCATCCCAAACTCCTTTTTCTCGAGACTCGTTGTCGTTCTCTCCTCTTTTGATTTGCTGTTGCCTATTGGTCATTTTCCAGAGTGATAGAATTCGAGACCCAGCCGTTTGGTCTTCTTTTTCTCCATGCTTGTAGGAGAGTAGATAAAAAAAAACGAAAAGGAAAAAAAATAAAAACGTCGGGGATTTCTAGGAATTTTGGTTCAATTAGCACCGGAGCGATATTAATTTCTCTATGAGCACTAATTGGCTTTTAATGAATGCTGCATACCTGTTTTACGCATGTGCGCGGACGGCGATGTCTACCTCGATTCATATCCAGGTTCATTTTTTTTATATATTTCTCGACTGCACAATGCAGAATCATAACGTCACAGCGGGTGGCTATTGATCGCAGAAGACGGTATGCGCAATGCGGTACGCAAATTGACGCTAGTTTTCCGGCGATTTGAATTCGAGTTAAAATTATTGGCAGGCATGCATCAATGCTTGTTCCCACACATGCTGTGCGACCTTCATAGGGTGTTCGTAATGATGCAATTTAGGTATGTGTGAGTGTTTTTGAGCTAATAGGTGTGTTGACTAATAACGACACTGCCTATTAACAAGCATGTGGTGAAATGTGATTAAGACATACAAATACTTTTAGATTCCGTTCCCATCATCGGTTGTTGAAGTATATACCAGCAAGTGTTAGCCACTTGTTACCGCAATAGTTTTATCCCATTTCTTGAATTATTCTGGTTAATTGATTCACGCCTTGTGATGCAACGAGGACACATAGTCTTAACAAGTGTTTTCTTTCTTTCTTTTTTTTTATGAGGGAAAGGTTTAGAAGGCGTTACCCATTTCTGTACGACACTGTATATTTGTAGGCTACACGCGGCACACCCCCTTGATGTGCAGTGCAGCGTTCCGTTTTGAAATTGCGGGGTAATTCCCTGTCACCTAAAAGCTTGCTACAAGTCGTTTGGGGTTGCTATGGGCTGTTTGTATCGTGAAGTCGTATGTTTGTGTTGCACAGTGAAGCTTTTCGAGGGGGTTGCCATATTATCGACCTTCAACCAGGGGTTCGGGGGAAACATTGGCTGCTGAATTTCGAGGATTGTGTTGTTCCACTTAACGAGTTAAATTGTATATATAAGGGAACTAAGATGGGCATATTCGACTGTGGTGTATGAAAAAAAAATTGTGCAATATGGGAAATTTTGTAATTGTCAATCAAATTCCTGTCGTTAACAGATCAATTAAATAAACTGTTTTTTGGCTCTCGGATGTTTGACAGGAACATCAAGTGGCTGAAATGTAAAAAAACAGGAAGAGAAAACAATGGGGGAGGGAGGGGTGGAGGGGGTGTGAGACAGATTAGCCCCGATAACACCAAATAGGTGTGGAAATATCACATTATTTTAAAATTCCCAGCATGTTTTACATCAATGCACTTTGCTAATAGTAAGAAGCAAATAAATAGCAAATAGTATTTATTTTTCCAGACCTACTTTAATGAAAATCATATTTAGTATTACTTAACTATTTCTCGTTTACCCATACCGTTTGATATCTTATGTCTCTCAGCATGATTATCAATTTGATCATATTTTGGGGTTTGGAGTATTTAACCGCTGAAGTGCGCGCGCAACCAATCTCTCATGTACATGTTAACAAAAATCCCATACATGGAATCCTAATATTTTCCACCAAAAAAACCAAGAAAAAAAAATCAAATTGAGTAATGATACGGCAACTTTACGCGATAAATTATCCCCTTTAATCGCTTAATACCAAATGAAATCCCCCGATCGTCATTTAATGACACGTTACACACTGGAAATCGGGTGCTTTAATCAGATAATCTAATTAATGAACACCTGTGCTATTGTTTTTGAGCATTATAGTTCCGAACGAATTAATTATCTGCCAGCGCATGTTCTCTTAATTTAAAAAACTTTTCATTCAGAACAAAGAGAACAAAGCACGTCCCTCATTGCCTACGTCAGCATCATTATAACGATTTTTCGCCACTCAGAAGACGCTATTAATTCCGGGAGCCTCCGAGCTCACTCCGCTATCGCGTCTAATGAAGGAACTCCGGACTTGGAGCGCACTCGATCTGTTTTCTAATTATATTTAGAGGTATTATCAGATCGCATTGTCAAAAAAAAAAAAAAAAAAAAAAGGAGCGAAAAAAAAATGGGGGAGGTTTCTGACTGGTGCCAACAGTTATCGGTGGTACAAGTGGGAGATGAGGGTGAGCCAGTTAGTAAAAGCAGTTTGTTAT
>KN885877.1:0-29664 GCA_000934455.1 Apostichopus parvimensis | reverse complement strand
CTTACGCCATAATGCGACACCAAGGAGTTTATATTTAATCAAAAGCTTTTATATAGTATGGTTGTAACATACCCCCCCCCCCCACCTATAAACGCTGGCTGGGAGAATTCTAAGTAAATGTGTTGGAACCCATATGTGGTCATTACTGACCATTCAAATACATCTCAATGGGGAGTATAAACTGTGCGTGTCTAGAGAACTTCCTTCTGCCAAGCTTTTAGCATTCCTTCGACCATTCGTCAAAGAGAAAGTTAAGAACAGAAAGTAAAGGGTATATATGTGGACCGGAGTACCCCTGAGGAATTGAACCTGTTGAACTTTGATCAGTCTAACATATTTTAGGACACCATCGCTGGCTAAAGTACTTATGACGGTCTTTCTAGTTATATATGATACCAGTTCGATGTCGCCTGTTCAGGTACCCTGGAGCTTTGCGATTCGTCGATTGAAAGACGCAAGGCAAAAAGTTGAAGAGGAAAAAGTTAATATCAATAACGATTCTTAGTTGCAATACTGATAAGTTGCATTGTGAATTATGCATGTTCCGACGTGTAGCTATTTTCAGTTGCAAGAAAGTGATAATATACGACCATCATGTTACAAATTTTATTGTTTTTGTTTTTAAGCCAAGTAATCATATCCATGAAATGACAAACCATGTCCATTTGAGAACCTATATAGTAAGTGGCTCTCTCCCTTGTGAATATTAACTGCCAATAATTGCTGCAGGAAGTATGCCACAGAGACAATGGGGTTGGCCGAACTGATTATCGAAAAAGTGTCTATCCCCCCCCCCCCTTTCCTTCTCATCCATTTTTCCTTCTGGTTAGTTAATATGATTCTACATTCCACTTTTGGCTGACTTTCAGAATATGTATCGGCTACGTTTTCCAAAACGTCACACATTCAAACATCTTGAACAGACAACTGCCAATTGAGAGCCAAGCCAACGTTTCTTCAACAGGGTGCACAGCAAAATGAAGCCAGCCATTTATATTTGTTTTCAAATCATTAACTGTACCACGGGAGGTGCTGGCGAAGTCAAGTTTTCAGTTACGCCATCAGATGTGCCTCACGTACATCAGTATATTAAACGGGCTTTATTGTCCCGGTTTAAGAAGGACCCACAAATAGTGACAGACTTTGGCTGTTGTCTGTCTTGATTTGCAAGGTAAATGGCTAAATAAAGTGGTCGGGATAGATTAGTTGTATGCTGTAATCCACACTCATCACGTGATCTTGAATTAAGAACAAACTTATATATGGCTTCGAATGTGTTTTTTTTTTCCCTGCAGAAGTCCTTCGTGAGTATATTGCATAACCGGATGATATCGAATAGAAAGAAACCAGATTGATTTAAAAGCTAGTGAAAAATAGTAAAACTGAACATCAGTAAACGGTCAACAATGTTGACCCCATATATGCTATAGAATGCTAATGGCGTCTCTGGGTTAAGTTATAACAAGCATTTCACTACCAACCTTCAAGGCATTTTCCTCCAGTTTGCGATATTATAATTGCCCAAAACGTTCCTCAATGTATGTGGGATTTGGAAATTTTGGGTGGGGGATTTGGAAATAACAAAAATCCTTAAATTCATTGAAAACCGTCGACTTTTAGCTACGAAACTTGTACGTGTAACATCTTACAAGCTACCATAAGACGGCCATTACGTTAAACATACAGATAAACTGGTTAAATAACAATTGGACCAGACTAAGAGGGTCACCTGGGCGTCTTAATCAGGAGAGAACTTAGGAACTATTATGAAGTAGAAAGATTGTTGTTGCCATAAATTTGCACAAATTGGTTTGAATATTGACCATATTTTGTCTTTATTTGTTGTTTTTATTTTGTAATGGAAAAGGGCAGTGTCGCACAATTAAAAGATACTGCTATTATAATCGTAACTTTGAAGTTATTATCCTGTAAACATTTTTGGTCCTCAGAATCGGTTTCCAGTTATATGCAACCAATTTCAATCCGTCTTTTATATTGCAAACAAAACAGGTTGTTACTATCAATCCTTTGCTTTCATTCAAATTTAGTAGAACTATTTCTCGCTATAGTTGTACATGTTTGTAAAAAAAAAGAAAGAAAAAATGCCACAATACAACGGCGCCAACGGAATTTAGAACCTGCAACACAAAAGAGCTGAGATGCCATAGAGAAGCATTTGCAGTGCGTAAGGTTACGCGCTATGCCGAACACGTGTACTGCACACCTAGCGTACACGTCGTCAACGCTATCAAGCCATCTAAAAGAATTTCGACTTCATAGTAGTAGTGTATCGGAACTCTGTGTTAGACGACTATATAGTAGTATTATTACCAACCTTTATTATTTCTCATCATGGCCGCAGTGCGTATCGCTATGCATAGAAACTTGTGTACATCGGTTTGCATTCTTTCCTCTTGGCTTACTTTCAAATTGACACATAGCAGCAGTTGGTTATACCAAATCTGTTTCTTCTGCAATACCAGCATTTCTTCTCACTTCCCCGTGTGTACTCGATGATGACGTATAATAGTTTGTTTGTTTTTAGTTTTTTTTTATCTCCTATAGTAAAGTAGCCATATGTACGCATAGGAATGCATGAATGCTGGACTAACAATATTGTAAAACGTTCACTCATCAATATGCGTGGCTAATCATGTAATTCCGTTGCTTTGATGGGTTCTATACCCCATTCGATGGATATAGGTTGCATAGAACGTCAAATTTGTCACTCGTGTGCAAAAATTGTCACGTCAGTCAAGTCATCGTACCCTTTCCATTCGGGTAGGAAGTAACTATGCAATCAGGCGCAGATTCCGGGGAGGGAGAGACTGAGGAAGGGGTGTACACCCATTCTCCCAACTCCAGATGTAGTTAGTAGCAAAGCCTTGCGTTTTGACCTATTTAAAAATCATAATTTATAGTCTAAATATGGATCGGACTGTGCCAATTGGCGTCTACTAGAATGTTACCTTTTTCTGGATGTGAATCCCCATACCCCCTACATCGGAGTCGAATTCAACGACCCCTAGGCCACACCCCGTCAGGTATGCCATTCTGGGCCCACCCCTGATGGCAAAGAAAAAAAGTATCTTGTTAGTATATTTTGACACGCTTACATTTGACATTAATTATTTCGTCACATATTTGCATTGTAAGCAGATCAGTATGTTTAGAGTACATGGGCAAAGAGAGAGAGAGAGAGGCCGATAGAGGGAGTATTTATGAACCTGGAATATGAATGCAAAAGGCAAATGTTACTCATAGTCTTTCACAAAACTAGTGTGAGGTGTAATGACATGTTCTGTTAGTAGTCAATGATGTTACATCCACCAGAACGTACTGCGTTTTAAAGAATATACTTATGTATTAACTTATCTCTTATACTGTAACAGCCAAACGAATGACGATTCTATATAGCTTGTGCCACCTATGCTTCTGATGACATTCATTGTAACATAACTTGATTGAAATTTTTTTTTTTGATAGCTGCACGCCGTATAGGCCTTCAATTCCCATATACCGCCATGGTGGCGTGAAGAGTATGTGTGTTAACGTTATATGATTTGTAAACGCGGTTGTTAACATCAAGTTTGTTATGCGCGTAATATATTTGAGTAGGCCATGCATTTCCACAATATTTCGGAATGCCATTTGCGTCGAATGTTAAAGGGGTCAATTTATACAAAAGGTATTGTTATGAACGAACTTCATACTATCAGCTCCTCTTTGGTTAGTATCAGAAGTTATGTACCTTGGGTAGATGTAAGTTGAGATCAAAGTTCCAAATTATTGGGAAGATTGTAAACAAACTTGCTCAAAGAGATTAGATAGGAATCTACGCGAAGTCGTTATGGCCAGTTAAGTGTTTATACACAGATGCCCCATTGATGTGTGGACGTCACGTGTCCGACTGTGTCAGTGTGAAGACCTTGCTGATAAAACTTGCAGCTATGAATGGTCACAACTTGGATATTTTCCCCTACTATTTCGACCAGCTTCAAATAACGTTCTTTATATATTGACAAGACATTGGCATTTATCTTTGACTAAACAAAGATGCCTCAATAACCCTAAAATCGTGTATGGAATTTTTGCAATCATTATATATTTCATGTATGATCCTCTGAAAACGCCAAGTCATTAAAAAGTCCATATCCAGCTGTTCGTTTCTGCTAAAAAGCCCCCCCAAAAATACCCCCAACAAAGAGGACACCGATACGCCACATTTGAATGTGCGTGAATTAGTTTTGCGAAACTTATGAATCATTGGTCGGTCACTAGGCAAGAGGTTCTTCTAACTTTTCGGTTGCGCAATCGAGGATAATTAGACGTTGGGTCCGAAAAGATATACAGAAATGAATTCACAAGTAATACGTTTTCTTTCTTTTCGACCAAAATAAATTTACACAACCGATTTTGTATGGGCTTCTCGACATGATCGGAAGAATATTTTTAAAAGTAATGAATGATGTTACGGCCGACAAGTCAGTTCACCGTATAACATCTGCTATACGAAAAACGTTCTTAATATTTCCTCCCTGCTTTTTGATATGAAGTTGAAGGAGTAAAATCCGCATACCGTCACAATAAAGACGTATCAATCAAGACATTACAGTTCTTAAGAGCAAGTCATCACAAGATGTGTGCAGCTGTATCGTGCCTTAGAAAAAATGTCAGATTACCCAAGGCAATCTGTAAATCTGAAAAGAGTCACGTTTGGTCCTGTAAGGCTTTAACCTTACTTGATGGAACAAAATGGAATATTTTCCGCCCTTTTTATTCATTTTCATTTTGAAAGAAAGGCATGCGCTGACACCTGCTAAATGCATAGGCTATTAAACGTTTGACCGATCGGAAATACCAACACATCATTACAAATTGTTTCGGCATTGTAAGGCTAGCAAAGACGTGCGTGTTACTGTGGGTACGTCAGACCCAAAAGCGTTGAATGAGGTATTTCTTTTTCAGGTAGGCAAGAATGTTCTAGGTCGATTTTGAATTGAAATTGTCACAATGTGGTGGTACCAAACATTTCAACGCTAATAAAACGTCAGCTTACCTAGATAATTAATTGGTTAAAACCAATAGGCACCAAACAATATCATATGAAATCCTCTGAGAAGGAGTTTGATCGCACCATTCCCATTGCTACGCACGTAGCTGACTAGATCTAAATAAAAAATAAAATAAAACTGTTAGCAAACTGCTTATCTACTAGAGAGCCTGTGTAGGAGAATGTCAAGTCATTTAGCCTTTGAAGAAGATCCTGCTAGGATCGAAACGTCAGGCCAACTTACTTTTACACACAGATCTAAATAAGACAGTAAATGAGCACCACAAAATGATACCATCTTTTGGGCTACCTATAGCCTTTAGCATTTCTATATTTTGTATCTGTCGTGTAAGATAAGAAAGTAACAACTAACAATCTATCATACCTGCAAACATCGAACTTAAAAAAACACTATCGGGTGTTTTGTCGATGGATTCTATAACGTTCTTGTCTTCTACTTCGCCCCTGATTAGTTTAGCAGAGTAGTATATTAGTATATGGCCACAGAAGTTTTGCGTCAAGGTTAAACGTGTATAGTTGAATCATTCCGGGCCTTTTGTTTTTGTTATGGATATGGAACCCAAGATTTATACCCCCAAAAAAAAAGAAGAAAAAAAAGTGTAAATTGTACAAGAAAGAAAATCGTCGCCACGTCAAAACGTTTTTACATCGTACAATTAGGTTACGGTTTGCTACCGCATGACCCCCATGGTATCAATTACATTAATATACACCCATCCACTTTGCTTCAATCTTGTAAGAAGTAATTCAAAGTATTTTTCATTTCCGTCCTCTCTGTGTAAAATATTTACTAGTTGGCTTTACACAGGCAATAAAATATGATGAAGGAATGAGTTTGCGGTGAATATGACACAAATCAAAATCGTATTTTAGATCGATTGGCGTCAAAGATCTCTTTAGTCAACATACTTCACTTGCCGAGTCGTAACTAACGCGGTGTAGCTTATCGTGTTGAAGCTAGCACACCCACTCCCCTGCTTAGTAAGGAAATGCTGCATTTCGGTTCATTCTGATGACAGTGTGTACTGGGTATTGGCATACCACCCCCGTCGGTGACGTCGGGATGGAACTATCAGAAAACGTTGTACTTGCAGTATGTTTGTCGTGGCTTTACGATTACTACGGTAGTTTACATTACTTGAAACAGATCTTTTGAAAAGTCTTTGTTTTTTATTATCTATTTGAAATCGAAAACTTGATCATCTATGGATTGATGAGAATGTTACGGGATCCAGGAACTACACTTTCTAATTTCAAAGAATCAGAATTTATTCTTTGAGAGTGTCTAGGATCATCGTTCTTTCAGGGAGAGATTTCGGTCTTCTCCACAGAATGACTTGTGGCCAATTTGAGCTCGGTGATATCATGAACTAATTTCAAAGATAAAATCAACATAAAATTCACTAAGTAATACGATTGACTTTCACTACGGTAAAAAAAAAGGAATCACCATTCAGGGACACTTTCAAGGATTGAATTCTTATTCTTTGAAATTAAAAAATGTAATTCATGGCCTTAGTTCGTTTACCGTAACACTCTCATACATCCATCGAAGATGTCGCAAGCTTCCGCTCTGGTTGCTCGTACACAAATTTGACTATCGACCATATAGTGAGAGATCTTTACAAAGCAATTACCATGAGACTCATGAATTGCTGCACATCGGTTCTCCTGAACGGGGAGTTTCGGCATCAATGAATCGATGTCAGCAGCCACGGCATATTGGACACCTCTCGAGCGTAACAGTTTACATAATGTTACGTATGTTCGATGATGAATGGAAGTTCATGGATGTCATTTGGAGGACAGTATCGTCAATGGAACAGCAAGGCTATAGGCTTAGTTTAAATTTATTAGTTTTTATTGTCACAGACACGTACGTAACTGCTCTTATGACGAAGAAGGAGGCATCAATTTGCTCTACACAAACTGGGCCCCAAACACAGTGAATGTTTTACAAAATGGAAATCCGCTCGTTTGTGTGCACAGAAGGGTATACGTGGTATATGTATAAGTGTTTAAACAAATCTTTCAACGTCATATTCTGTTTCGTTGGCACGATAGTCTGTCAACCCAATATCTAAAATATTTCTTAGTGGAATAAAAGATTGAAGTAAAATGTTTCCTGAAATTAAGGCCATTTACTTAAGCATTTCAACTGTATAGTCGTATGAAGTCAATGGAGGGTAAGGACGTTATCTCTATACCCTGAATGAACAGAAAACTCGATATCGAATTCTCATGAACAATGGACAAATAATTGTCTGCTAAAATATTGTTAAAGATCTTGACTCGGAGTTGTGGCTTAGTCACGGGAGTCTCGTGGAACTAGTCATCTCAGCATTGTGGGATAGGGTTTGCTCACGTTGTGTACAGTAGGTCTACCAGTAGGATCAATTAGTTGGCCTTAAGAAAAGTTCTGAAATAGAGAATAGAATAGATTAGCATTATGGGTGAAAACATGCAAGTTCCACTATAGTTTGTGATGTGTGCATTTTTGGTTGTCGTCACCGCCGTAGAAAATTCTAACGTCATACGACTACGAAGCTACTTTTCGTTCTTAACATTGTGCCGCGGATTGGTCAATCTGTATAGAGAGAGTGGAAGCGTTCGCTATCTACATATCATTTGAATCAATCAATCTGATATCCACTTGATGTCCAATCTAAATTATCCGTCAAAAAAAGAAAAGTCCTCGAAGGTGATATCTTTTTCACTATCTATGATTTCCCATCTCACATTGGGGTGCAGTAGCCGGGCCGCGTTGGAAGTTTTAGAGCATAAACTGTCCTCTTGAAAATGATGAATAAGGTGACCTTGACGTTTTAGAGTAAGTGATCTGATCCAAAGGGGTGAGAGCTGTTTAAAGTTGTTGGCAATTCGTGAATGTGGTGGTGGTTCGTGCTAGTACAGCAGCTTGTCTAAATTGCCTGTAACTGCAAACAAGGTACTAGGATGGAAGAAAACAGGCGCTTGAGGGCATCCATAAATTGAACGCAAATTTGACTTGCCGTTATAGATAAGTGTTTTGAACTAAGAAGTACATTAACTTTCAAGAGGGCTGATTTTAGTTTCATGTTACCCCTCTTACTTCAAGGACGAATAACAGGTCTATTAGAGCCAATAGTCCGCAGCAAAAATGTCCTCTTCATGAAAATAACGGTCAAGGTCATATTGTGGTGAAGGTGATAACAATGTGGGCCTTATCAGCGCCATATAAATAGATCAGAATCTGACAAGTTTTTACATCTTTTCGTTTCTGGGGAAAAAAGCAGTCATTTCCCATTTTACCTTTTCCGTCGTTTCGGATCAGTTGGACGTGTTGTTTAGTTCCTCTCTTACGAATGTTGTTTCTACTTTCTTACTTTTCCGTCTGTCCAGGGAGTTACTATATATAGTCTTTCACCTCCCGGTTGGAATAGTTAATGTTGCACAGCGTATATGACGGGTCAATTCTTTAGACCCAAAGTTCCTGATTGAAATGAAAATTCTGAGAAAAAAGTGACAAGCAGACATACTTAAGGATGTGGATTACTCTAATAAAAAGCGATCTATATACCATACACATATCATGACATTGAAGAAATCAGTGTGGAATGTGACCTAAAACTGAAACTATGGGCCAGGATCCACTGAATTCTATACACGATGACAGATGAGGTGGTAATTTGAGATTTAAACATTTAAATTTGAGTAGATTAGTGTGTGTATGTGTCTGTGTGTCGATTTGACTGTTCGTTCAACTTCAGTCTCAGTTGGATATTTTACCCGTGATTTTAAAATTGAAACCAGAAAATGTCTTTGACACAATTTAAAGGAAAAAATATTTCACTGTTACTAGATGAGGTGATGACGTATGAAGTATAGGATTTTCGTCGATTACGTCATAATAGTCTATGATAAATTTAACATTTTAACCAGGTATATAGTGTTTATAATAGTATAAATGTTTTATAGCATATGATTTTGCGTAATAAGTTTGTTTGCGTTGCCTCGTGAACGTTGGACAGTGCCTTGCTTTCAGTTTACACATTGCTTGTTTCACTTTCCTATGTCTTGATGGAAATGTATGTTGTTAGCTACTTTCACCTGAAGGCCGCTAGTTAATTATTAAAATAATATAAAAAGGCGGTGGATAATTATTAAAAATAATATAAAAAAAATAACAGGGAGGTTCTGATACTGTAATTGTTCAATTTGAATGTAAGTTGCAACAAACGTCGGCGAATCAAATCATCGCATGGTGTTGGTGCAGAATATGTCCATAGTTAATCTTCCGGCTACCACATAAGGTCCATGATGACATTAATCATGTCATACCATTATTTAGTATTCGTTTTATATATTTTTGTGGGACAAGCCAGCTAAAACAAATTGTATACAGAAACGTAGAACATTTGATACATAAAATAATACTCATGTACATATAATAATACTCATGTACATAAAATAATACTCATGTACATATAATAATACTCATGTACATATAGTAATACTCATGTCACGAGGTTCTTTGACATTTTGCTTTTTACAGATGGAGCTAGGCGGAGTGTCAAGGGGCAAGAGAAAGGTGAGGGCAGTGAGGAGAAGGGAACACCAGCCAAGAGTGGCGAGACGAGTGAAGAGGAAGGGGAGGAGACTCCAAAGGCATCGGGTGCTGAAGCCGCAGAACCGGTTGAGGGGGTTATCTATACGGGTAGTGTCAAATGGTTTAACGTCAACAAAGGTTACGGATTCATCACCCCAGATGATGCTAGTGGAGATGTTTTTGTTCACCAGGTACCTTTTCATTATTTCTTTCCCCCCCCCCCTCCCCCATCCCTTCTCGTTGCTATAAGTAAAAAATAAAAATAATAAATTTGTTCAATGCCGCTGTGAAAGGGTTCTTTGTGATTCTATACTATATTGTGTATAGGCTGAGAATATAGTTAGCTACCATGCACGGACAATAGTAGGATACAATGGATAGGCCTATATGTGTTGTTTACGTTGTTGATTGGTTGCTTGATTAGTGATGATGAAATTGGCCTCCGAGTCAAAGGTTTATGGCATCCTAGCTTTGTAAGTTTTGTTTCGGTTAGATTAGTCCTGACAGTTGTTATCATTTCTTTCGTCATACCATTGTAGGATAATCACGGCCCACATTGACTCTCCCTTCTGGAATGTTTCAATGATGTCTTACAGCTGTATGTATGTATGTATGTATGTATATTAGATCCTCCTGCAAGCAGGAACTCGCGAAGAAGCCATCATTGGCTTATCAAAGCCGCAAGCTGACCGAAGTCAGTCTCTTAGATTCATACTTTAACGTCCATGATTATGAATTGTCAATTGTCAACAACTCTGTAACTGGACGACATACATTAATCTTGGAGTGACTCGAACTCGGGACCTTATGATTGAAAGGCACCGGTGTTAACCACTGAGCTAACACTCTTATAGCTGTAGATCCACAATCTGAAGTAGATTCCATACCAGACTGATTTCCAGATTCACTCAGTTTTTCAATCTTCTAGGGTATCTGCATGTTTGCCTCTTGCTACATCACTTTTTGTATATTTATATATTTGCATAGGCCAAAACCATGTCAACCGTCAAGCTGGACAAAAAAAAAAGTGACCAAAATTGTGAGTTGGAGCGAACTCCATAACTTCGTTATGTAGAGTAATGGCTCGTTGCAATGTCACTTATTCCACCACCAACCACAAAACAGAAAATCTAATTAATTGGCGCACCATATTTTTTGTCTGTAGTGGAAAGTACCTTCCATCTTTATAACTCTCCCGTACAATTCCACAATGTATATATACGCCGCACCATAGGTCAAATCGCGTTATGATCCATTTGTTTATACTGCAAAACCGCTTTTTTTTTCGCCCAGCATATAATTGGTTAACAGCATTTCTCAAAAGCACGCGATTCACAATTCCGCTTAACAAATGGAAGTTGACTTAACTCGAGCTTTTTGCTGTTAAATATCTCTTTTAATGGTCTATTCATTATAAGCAATGAAAAAAGCCAGGTGTACTGGTAATAGCTGCAGGGCCAACACGCTTCTTTTCTCTTGTATACACCCCCCCCCCCCCACCCGACTTGAGCAAAACGACCAGAATATACTCAACGACAATTTTTTTTTAGGTCAATTCACTAATTTAGAGGCGGTTTATCTGGGCCGTCATATGCCAAAATGGATGTTGGTTGGAGCCAAAACAAAAAATATGCTTATAGTTAACTCAAATGATGAGTCAATGTTGCTTGTGGACGAATCAATATTCCTATTCTGAAAACTTCAGGTATAGTGGTGGAGCATGGATTATGCTATCATGATTGCCGGCTTTTTTTCTATATATACTGTTGTTACCATTCTTATTCAGATGTGCGGTTTCCGTATAGTCCCCGTACGATTCAAAGTAAACCAGGGAGCTACATAGTTTTTGTCAATTCCTGAATCACCCACATGGGAGTATTGGTATGCCATGTTTCCAAGGTTTCTATAACACAGATCAACGTGCCGACAATCTGTGTGAAGCATTTCTGCTTGAGAATTAAAGGGTCAGGAAGATATCAGTTTCACGCCCATGCATACCCTGCACCACCAATAGCTACGGAACATTTTGAAGCTACACGCACAATGTCGAAAATGCCAACACAAATGTTAAACTATTCTTTGCGTGATTCTTTTTGCGGAAGTGTGCTCCAAGGTTTGTAAAAATTTATCAGATTTAGAAAAGGCAGAGATATCGAACATATAGCTGGACACCTTATCAGATGGATAAATTGCACGAGCAACTAATAAACTTCTTAAATCAATTTGGTCACTACATTAGAGATAACCCAATAATCGCGTAAAGTATTTTATTTGCAACGTCATGTCAATAAAGAGTTATGTTTCTGTCGGTAAACAGGCATTGTACACTTTCTTTGCGGTGATAGACTGGGCAACAGGTCACTTTTAGGAGCTCTTCGAAATAAATCTATCGCGGCATAAAACAAAAAATTAGGACTCGGATAATATTGCCAAGGCTACTGTTTTAGATATAACAATTATATATGTATATCATGTCTTTTTATACTCCTGAGAATCAAGTCCGTTTCCACTTCGCTTTTGTCCTTCGGACTATTCGTAACTTTGTGTTAATGTGTATAGTTTAGCTGAAACGCCTGGTGGAAGCCTATGGCTATGGGAGTGGTTTCGTGGACTTGTTTTAAGTATACAACTAAAGACTAGAAACACTTCACATAGATTTATGATTTACTGAAAGGAACAACATGATTGCTAAATAGGCGGGGAAAATGACTGTTTGATATGTGTGATCATAATGATGTCGACAGAAACTGTGTTCTTTAGAAACTAATCAAGTCAAACGGTAAAGTGAACTATAGGTTCAATCCTCTTATACTTCATCTTTGCAGTATGCTAGTTCAAAATATGGTTCTGGTCTTGGCGACAAGTTTAACCTCTTCTTGTATTCCTAACTATTTTGGTTTAGTATCTGTTAGGCCCTCGTGAAGACCTTGCCTTTAATAATGCCAAAATATCGACGTAAAACTTTTTTTCGGTCGTTCGTGCTTGCGTCATTAAAGCCATACTTGACATTTCAACGAGAAGCGTGCGTATATACAAAGCTTTTGGTGGAAAGAAGTCCCACCACGTCATTAATCTAAATTCTGTGGTATTACTCGTTTATCGTTGCATCCATTAAAACAATCGTTATGACACTGTATATAACTCGGCTGGGGTGATAGGATCGCTTCCTTAATATGTGTGCACTCAGCGACGGCCTTACTAAATCAGGCTTCCGGTGCATGTAGTTTTAAGAAACACACCCAACCCAACCAATGTCACAGGACCATTGACAATGGTAACCTCTCCCCTTTCCCCTCCTCCTTCCCGCCCCCGCCACCTAAATATCAGTTAATCGTATTCCGGCGTTTCGAACAGGTTGTTTTTCATGAAAACAAAACTTTGACATTTGAGCGGTCACAGAGTCACTTCTGCTGACATTTTCTATAAGATTCTCCGTAAGCTTGGATAATGAAGTGGGCATTAAATGCTTCCAGGAACCTCAGTTTTCATTATTTTACCATCACCTACCGAATATGAAAAGAATCACAAGGTTTCCTGTCCTGGTGACACTGAAAATTGGATACAATAGTATAACTCTCTGTCTGACTTCCAAACTTTTCTAGGCGGGGTGGGGGGAGGGGGAGGTGGATGCGCGAGAGATGGGGGGAGGGGATGCGCGAGGGATGGGGGATCAGGGAGGAGAGGGACCACTCATCACAAACGCCTCCATAATGTACCGCAGTTGATGATTGTTGTTGTTTAAAATCATACCGAACTTGATTCCACGACTACACTTTCTAATATCAAATTTATTTTGTTTGCGATACTCCGACCAGATAGGAAAAAAAGAGAACTTTTATTAAGATTAGAGAAAATTACAAACGATCAATTTTGATTATACTGCAGCCCATTGGAAAACATATTTATTTCATTTTTTTTATTATGGAAGATTTGGGAAGCAGTTTTTCTGTAGAAATTGGCTCGGATGCCAAGATTACAATTTTGTACACAAATCACCGCTAAGGGTTTCACATGCCCAAATATGTCAGAGTAGCGTATAGTATTTCTCACAACTTTGAACTCTCTGTCTTATTTTCAGTCACCTACCAGAAATAGTTTTTTTTTCTTATCGTGCAATACATCATAATCATTGCATTTCATACTTTTCCGCACAAGAATTGCTTTGATAAATCAGTTGATAACCCCGTAGCATCATATATACCCAAGCAAGGCCAATCCATTCGTTACACACAACGAACATTATAAGCCTATACAATATTCCTCTCTACTTCTTCTTCCGCCGTTGTAAAGCACTGACTGCACCTGAAGCTCCACCATTACCTTCCGTATCAAAAAGCCTTATCAAAAGGCCATGTCTTCAACACACTGCTGAAGTATTACGTGGTAAAATACTTCCGATCTGTGTAAAGTTAATCATAGCAAAACCCAAGTTCATCCCAACACCTGCCTGCCCAAAGTGACATATTTCGGTTTCCATATAGAATTCATATCGAACAATGAAATTCCTCGGGTCACTTCACAACAAACTATCCGGCTCGAGTCGTGTTTGACTTTACAATAAGGTCAGTATTACTAATTCAATAGCAAGCTATCTCAAGAGCCATTATCAAAGCAGATTTGATTCCCGCACAAACCTAAACTCAGTGTGCGGAGAGATGGCATAAAGTTCAAATGGCGGATCCTATATGCAAATAGTATATATATATATATATACACACAGTCAACAAACTGATACGCTATGGTATTCTTCCCCACTCTCTCTCTCACACAATGTCAATGAACACAGTGAAGAAGTTCAATAATGCCCCTATTCATATTGCATTGATGGTTTTTGGCTATTCAACACGGCGTGGTTATATAGGTATACATTTGACAAGGGCTATCCAAAAATCTGTTGCAGTTTTTTAGTGCGGTGAAATTGAAAGGTTTGATTACGGTTTTCAGAAAACGTCACCAAAAGAATGTACTGTGCGGCTTCTTGGCTAGCCGAAAGTATGTGAGCAGGCACTATATATAGACACCGCGTGCTCCAGGCCTAAGCTTTAATTCTAAATGGTCGTTTTGATTCCCGAAGGTATTACATGTGAGGTATTGGTAGTTGGGATTAATGCACAAAACTAGACCCTGTAAACTAACAGATCACAAAATCCCCACATTTGGCCTTCGGGCATGACTTAGATACCTTTGGTAATCCAAGTCGTAGCTGCACCGACTGTTCCACCCCATCGTTTGAATGAAACCGTTTTGAATTGTAAAAGACTCGTTAAAAAGCGGATACTGACCGGAAATAATTTAGCCGAGACCTCGTGACCTTCTTGGTCAAGGGTCAAACGTGTGAAACGCAGCGGCATAGTTTGTTGCTATTGCTGTAATAAGTTTTGAAGGAAGTGAAATGCTGTAGATGAAGTATGGCCATGCGATAAAGTCGAGGTGGTGTTGTCAACGATGTGGGTGAACGAATTGCTCTCGCAAGTTGTTATATTAAACTTTCCTAGGTATGCATGGCTTTTCCTGTATGCGGTTAAATACTGTACCAGAATTGAGTGGTTATGTAGTCTGTTTTCGTCGTGAATTGGTCAGTACCACGTACGTTCAGTATAGTAATAGAACCAAACCAAAATAGTTGTCGATTACAAGTTGGTGTTTTTTTTTTCGCGCCCTAAGAAGCCTGGGACGAGTCAGTGACGTGTCAGAGGTTATCTGACCAGAACCAATTCATATTAGGATGTTGAATTACATTGCACTAGGTTATAGTGTATCGAATAATTTAATCAAAGAGTTTACTACAGTACCTATTCCCCACCCACATGGAACATAATTTCTTGGGGGGGGGGGTGGGTGTTCTTGTCACAAAGAGCACTGCCATAAAAGCCAAAAATGAATTGGTGGATTTATGGCCCCTTTGAACATATTTTTCGCCAATCTTTGTTTGATTGCACATGCGATAACCTATAGTATCTCCGGTTTTTCGATAAAACGAAGCTTCTATGTACGGCGTTGTGTCGGTCACCCCATCTCTTACAACTGACTCAAGTTCGTTTAATTTAATTTTTTTTTATCAATGTGAGTAATATGTTTATTTCATTCTCCATCGAGTAAGCTGGGAGTTCATATAGTATAGCGTTAGTTTTTTAGACCAGTTTAGACACTTGCAGTTATAAATTTCCTATGTATGCATTACTGAACTTAAATGTGGCACAAACTGTAGTGCTTTACTTTTAAATTTTGGCAAAGTTTTCCCTAACTGAACGAGAATCAAACCTAACGTCCATTTTGTTTCTCCATTTGGTCATAATATATACTAGGCCTACAGACAATAAGACCCATACAATGAAAACAGGTAACCACAGATATAATAATACAAGATAGGATATAATCCACATAGTGTGATATATTCCTCACGGAAAGTCAATTAAACTAGACGATTTATCCCTTCGTTTACAAATCTCTTGTACACTCATTACCACCACGAGTAACGGTGGGGCAGCATGGAGGGGCTTAATTCGATACCAAGGGGGTAGAGTTGGGGTTTGATGTGACTCATCACTTAATTAGCATCCGTCTATCTCCTTATTAGGATGCCAGGTAGAATGCAATAAATTGCCCAAAATATTCGAAGGACATCAGAATGTTCATAATATGTTCAGATGAGATTGCGACACTCATGGGAGTCGAAGGTGGTGTCAATGATCACTCCCCACCCCCATCCCCACCCCCACCCCCACCCTAAACAAAGTGAATGAACTATTAACCTTTATCACCAACAGTATATGATTTGGCGCTATCCAAAAGAAAGTTGTGGGTATGGCAAAATTACGGTCCCCCAATTCCGCATACAACATGCCATCATCTGCATTACAGGTCATGTTATATATGATTATTAATGCTTCATCATGATTACCAAGGCTACATTATTCGACAGTTTTCAACTTCAGCGTTGTACTACGGTCATGCGAGTATTCGGCTTGTTTATGATTTTGTCAGAATTTGTCCAGAACCGTTTTTCTTGTGCAATGGTCTTTCTCATTTACAACGTCAGTAATGATTTGAGCGTAGTCAATAAGTCTGTTTCGATATTTCGAAGGAAAATGTGGTTTGTTTCGTTTAAATATAAAACAATTTTAAGTGTAGCTAATCAGAACGCTTTTATTCAGGTTGATAATTTTTTAGTTAATGTTCTTTCGCATCTTTTCGAAATTAAATCAATTGAATTATGGTTGTGTATAGTTTTACTGAAATATCAGCTATATAAAAATACCTCTTTTGTTGTAGGCAGTCAACAGGTTTGTTGGCAACGTTCCGAACCGATTGATTCAAAGAAATGCCAAGTCTTTGAATTCATAATGTAGTCTGCAGGGGTTGTAGACCTGTCTGTATATAGTGTTTCATTAGTTCATATGCTACGTGCACTGTGGTAACGTATATTATGATGTGAGCATTAAGAGAAAGCTAAAACAGTCTAAACAGACGATGATTCAATGTAAAGCCCCAATTCGTCTAGACTGTTGAGGCCTGATATCCACTCAAACAACCTTCTATTGGGGAAGAAGCGCTTCTTGTTCGTAAGAAATCTTTCTAATCGTACTTTTAGAAAGGAGGTGCACAAAATTAGTCATCCAATTTTTCGTCGTAATTTTCCCCCCTCAATTTCGATGCCTGTGTCAGTCGCTTCACACGGGGCGATTTTCCGGCAGTTTTGTGAGAGACAGCGGAAAGGATTGAGTCCATCTTTCGTTAACTATACAGAGAGCAATTGTAATATGTCAACATGCTAAATAAGATGCAAACTGGCTAGCGTTTCAGAAGAGCGCCACTACAACTGCGTCGACATTATTCAATGGGGAATTTTTGCAGTGGAGTATGTGATTGGCATACGCCATCGTGTGCATATTGATTTATGGTTAACCTATGAGAATGTTTCTACAGGTTATCGTCTTTAAACTACTAAGTAATTATAAATCAGAATGCTATAAACCCTCTGTTTTGAATACACGTCCTTGATAGCATCTAAGTAAGCGTGGTGTCTAAACTGCCAACGGGAGAGGCGTAAAGGCAACCAAGGCACGCACCACTTACACCAACTTACTTTATGCGTCAAGTTTGTTGAGTAGCATATCATGTTGACTCAGGTTTGAGTCCGAAAACTTCTGACGCTAGGAAAATACTTCTTCCAAATACTTTAAAATGCCTATCATTTATGTATCTTTCCGCAGAGTTCTATAAGGATGGCCGGGTTTCGAAGTCTCGACGATTCGGAACGAGTAGAATACAAGTTTAAGTCGTCGGTGAAGGGAAGAGAGGCCGAAGGTGTTACGGGTCCATGTGGCGCTCTTTGTCAAGGTAGCAAACGGAGACCGAAGCCTAAACACAGACGGCGAGCAAACAGGTGACCAACAATTAACGCCATATCCTTTTTTTAAACACTAGACACTTGGTAGTCTGTTCTCAAATGGAGTAGTTCTAGGTCTACACTCCGGCTGACCACAGATTTCGTTGTTCTTGCGTAAGAGATTTTACGGGAAAAGTGGCATTACATAAGCTCCCAGTACAGCAGTCAATGCCAGGGGGTAGGAGCCGGGGGTACTGGGGGCACGTGCCCCCCTTTTTTCCAAAATAGCGAATGTGCCCTACTGGCAAATAAAACGTGCCCCTTTGATGAAAAACTGTCTTTTGGATATCTTAAGCCTTTGTTAATTCTAATATTATATTTTAATAATTATTATTTTAGTCTGTACATTCTACTTCTAAAATGGCATCCCATAGCTTTTTGTAGCACGGTTAACAATAAACAATCTCAATAAATAGTATTGATAGCAAACTAACACATTATATATATTTAAGTGATATGGCCGGTGTGTATCGGTTTATAGTATAACGAGTGGTGGTTGTGGAATGAGAAAGTGCCCCTCTGATGTTGTGCCTCTCCCCCCCCCCCCACTTTTTGGAAGCTTCCTACCCCCCTGGCCACTTCTCAATATATCGATACATAAGCATGCCCTCTCCCAATGTTGGATAATTCTACCCCATGAAAGACATTCTCTCTATTAGAAGGAAAAAAACCGATGAATTTTAGAGGTAAAACAGGGCTGAAAATAGTCTTAAGGGCTCTCACATTTTTTGTGGAAAACAAGGGCAATTTATCAAATCGCACCAAAAGGCAAAATATGTGTACAGATTGTATCACTAGCAAATCAGTTTAATGAATCAGTTGAAATGCTGGAAGGGTAATTACAAAATCGTGATTGTGGTCAACAGATATCATTCAAAACTTTCGAAATTCATTTGTTCAGTTCATAACCTTTCTTCTTTGCTCTGAAGCAACGTTTTCCTGTTATTTAAAGAACTCACAATCCTCTAAGGTTAATGTATTCAAGTCATTGCATGTTGTCGTGTTGTCGAGGAATGGTGCCCAACTCTATATAGGTACATTTTTCCAAAACAAATTTTAAACAACTTTTTGTTGCTGCTCTCTCTCTTTCTCAATAGATGTTACAATTGTGATGAGCTGGGACATTATGCGAAAGACTGCCCCCAACCTCCCATGCCAAAACGATGCCACCATTGCAAATCCGAGGAGCACTTAGTAGCTGACTGTCCATTCAAACAAACTCAGGGAAGCGGGCAGGCTGATACCAAGTCTTCTGACAGCGGCGAGGGCGCTGCAGCAGGACCCAAACCTGACGTCACATGAAAAAAAGATGGCGCCGTTCCTGAATACATAAGTTTTAAAATATTCCATTTTTTTTTCAGGGACGACATGTAACTGCATCCATATTTGAATCCATCGAGCTAGGGTTAAATATTGTAGTGGCTTCATGACAAAACGACTGGTTTAGAAAGTCTAGTAGTTGGTCAGTTCTTTCATCTGAAATGCCTTGTTTTGTATCATATTTCGTCTTTGTGTCTTTTCATAGAGCAATGTATGGTGCGTGTTTTATACCCGTGTAACTAAGTACAGGAGAAACCGCTTTCTTTTTTTTTGGTCGTAAGGATATATATAGTTTTATTTGGAACTGGTTTGGTTTGTATCTCAAAGCTGTTGCGTCGCATATCTTGAAAGCCATTCTCATTAAGGTATTGTAAAAGGACAATTTCATCTGTTTAACACGTCATTCCCGACCTGGAGTCTCAACTTTGTCGTCAAATGCTCTGACGTGATAAGTAAACGTTCTGTTTATTACATGTGTACTGCTGGAAGGCGTGATCGTATAGAAGACTACTTTAACTTTCACCTTAGCTCGATGCGTGATCAATACGGATGCAAGTGGAAAAGTGTTCACCAAGTTTTATTGATGAAATTTGTTGTTCGAAACAAGTCTACCTCATTTTTCTATTTTTTTAATCGATGTAAGCTAAGAAAACAAAAATCGTCAGAAAAACAAAAAAAAAACAAAAAAAACCAGAACCATCGACTTAGACTTTGGTTTGGGAGTGGAACAGAGAGGTTTCGCTTGATGTAAGGAAAGAAATTGAAGAAACGACTGAAATTGATATATCCGTCTCTACCTCATGTTATGTGCGAAAGGGAATCGTGTATTGCTCGATTCATGCCTCGAGTGATGTAGGCAAGACAAACCAATATGTACCTCACGTGTAGTATAACGACAGTAGGAGCATCTTGGTGACCTCTGACGTCATTGTTAGGTAAGGTCACCAACTTGCAGCAGAATCGTAGTTCGACCTCTTAATTCTCTAGTCTTTAGCAATCCGAGTGAATCTTTTTTTTTTCTCCACTTTTTTTTTTCCTTTTTTTTTTTTTTTTGCTTAATGAAAGGGACTCCTAACTGTGATAGGTTTCATCTGCTTTTTTCAGAACGAATTTAGCAAAAAAATGTCCATGCACCTGCGCCAAAGTTTCGAATGCTCTCCTTCTAATTAGTCATTTACCGTAGTTTTACCGCATTTTTTTTTTAGAAAACGTTAGAAAGGTTTTAAATTTTAGTTTGGTCAAAACGACTGCTTTTCTCTTCTTCTTTTTTTCCTAATTTAAAAGTAAATAATTGAAAAAAATTCAAACACATGCAATTGCACAATGCTCACAATCTGAAATTATTAAGTTTTGCTTAGTTAATACGATAACTTCACATTTTTTTCTTCTATAATTTGTTCTTCTTAGATCGGAATACTACCTCTAAACTGTTGCTAAGCAACTGTATCAATAGCAACGGTTTACTTTTTTTGTAATTTCCAGAATAAAAAAACAAACCGCGATACAGATGCAATGTGACGAAATCCATAACAGACCAATGTGTTATTGCTGTCATGATGGGGGGGGGGGGGGGGAGGGGGGAACAACTTGTAAAAGATTTCTGGACATTTCTGGACGTCGGAAAAGCTTAGCCAAGACGTTATATTGAAATTCCAAAAGTAGGTCAATTTATAAGTAGCACTCACTTGTGCCAACCTGTACTTCGGTAATAAATATATATCCGAAAGATCTGAATTTGATCTGAATTGAATGATCGAAATGAACGATCTTAATTAGGAACATCCGCGTTAATTATAACGAGGCTCCCTTATTAGACAGTCGGGAAATGTAAAAAAAAAAAAACATCAATTATGTTGGTAAAACAGCGTATAACGAACTGGCTTCTAGAATAATGATTTGACTATATTTAATGGATGTTTCAACCATGCATGTTTGGAGATTCCAAGTGCGTGTCTCTAGCTTGAAGCTAATAACGTTAATTGTTTTACATAATAACATTACGAGGTTTACTGTGCTCTCACAGTCCCGACTAAAATACCTCAAAAACTTAACCATTTTCATCCAAAGCAATTGTAAGTTATACCTCAATCAGAAATTGTTTTCCTCAAGTCCCGTCCCCTTATAACACCAAAACAGAACGATACAAAGAAAAGAAAAGAAGTGAAAAGGTGGAGAGAGAGGTGGGGAGAGAGCCAAAAAAAAAAACAAAGCAGAAAAACAAACAAAGAAACTTGTAAATGTATGACCGTTCTACCTCGTTGTGTTCTGAGCACAGTAGCATTTCTGCTGTTTGTTTCAGCGTCAATTGTTAACTACCTCAAAACGAAATGGCTTAGTGAATTTCTTATGACATTTACAGTCGCTTTGTTATTTAAGCAGTCACCACACCGTGTTTGTTTTTGTTGAAAACTGCAATACTTGATTATTAGCAATGGTTTTGAGAGTCAGTTTGCTGGTATTTTTGCTCACTGGACTATCGCTGTGAACCTAGTACTCGCTATCAGGAAGACATCACTATAGATGAAAGGTTTTAAAGAGAATTACAAAACTTAACCACATTCGGCAATGTTAAATGAAAGGCTTGTGTTATACATATTTGAAATGTACATTTAACCCAAGAAATTGGCCAAAAAGGAGTTTCTCAGCAACTCCAATTGAACCAAAGATAATGTTATGTTTTAATTTTGTTGTTTTCTCTATTTTCTCTTTCTTTGGTGGAGAGGTCGTTTTGTCCCCATTGGCTTGCCATGTTATAATGTATATACATCAGGCTTTTTTTAGTGTTACAATCTTTTACACATATTCGCTCATATATGAACTCTATTCTGACATGATATACCTTTTCCCTAGACAAAAACATGAGGCAAAGCAATTCGACTTTTATGACGGGAAAGATTCCTATTGTCGCCATGTATAGCTGAACAAGAGTATAGAACGTGAACAAATCCCACATGGCGACTATATGTAGAGATAATAAAAGTTATGTCTGTAACGAGGGAAGATACCAAAAAAAACAGACATTCAGCTTGATTTTGATGGAGCTTTTATTGATGGAATTTTGTTTAAATGTCAAGGAAATTAATTTTTATCAAATTAATCTCTCCCCGTCAGATGACTAATATCCAACTACTGACCTGGATGTTATGACCCGCCAAATCACTCCCAGCATATTAAGGTGGGTTGATTTTTGTAGACCATATGATAATCAGTGTGCAGGTATATACACAATGTATCTTTATATGCGTTGAAGACCATTAGAAAGGCACTGTTTTCAGTGTTGATTCTTACTGTTTGCCGCTTTTCTATGTTGGAGAAGTGACCCCTATTAAAAGCATCGTAGGCTCATCAATCAAAGCGGCTGGACAACGAAGTCTAGCACAAAGTCGACCATAAGGTCGGCTTCTTTGAAGTTTAACACTAAATTGGATATAGATGAAAACAAAGAGACCTTTATCTGTTACAACCTTTTATGTATTACAAAATTGTGAAGGACAAATGGTCATGAGTGTCCAAGTCTGGCTCTGTGGTTAATTAGAAGTTAAAAGAACATCTCACGAGTTCAATTTAAGATTTATGTAAAAATGGATTAACATTAAACAGTTATGCATGGATTCAGTAGGCTGACGTGATCATCGGTTTATTAACCTCCAAAGGGCATTTGGTAGATCATTTAGCATATTTTAATCTGAATATCATCAAAGAAAAAAAAGACCGGAATATCTATTGAAACATGCATGATTAGCACTCAACCTTTCCTTTATTAATAGACAGTGATACAAATCAACCAGGACTAAAAATATTTCTATTTAAAAAATGCTCGTTTAATAGACATGAAACAACATTTATCCTTCCCTGACCAATACCATCGATGCTTATAATTTATCTTCCAAATAGTTAAGGAAAAGAAATTTAACGTTCTTATGTGTCGAAAGTTTTGAAAGTCATGCTCCCATTTTTGATCAATTCATACAACAATTTGACTGACTCTTTGTGATTTTTTTGTTTTCTTCAACATTACATTGAGTATGTAAACACGTATGTCACTGAGATCGACTACTGTGTATGAGTAGAGGTAGTAATTTTGTTGATTAACAAAACATCTGTTAGAAGGGGGAAAACCCATTCAGAAAAATGCATGCAGTAGATATATGTGAACCCCCTTTAGACTTATTCAAGTCTTCGATATGATCATCAAAAAATTTGATATCTCCCCAGATGGAAAGAGATTACACGAGGCCTCTGTTGTTTTTGTATAATAATTAGCGCTCATTGTAATTGGTGGATGCCACCGTTAAACTTCCCTCAGTCAATAGCCGTGCTGTTTATTTCGGTGTATATTGTTATATAAGTGGCAAAACATATTCATTATACGCTTTACACAGAAAGTTTGTTGACCATTTATTGAGATGTGTTGTTTTGTGGTCAGACCTCGTCACAGCGCATGCGCACATTGAAATGACATGGTCTCATTTCAGTTCTCTCGGTCTTCTTGTGAACATGTTATTGCAATAGGACATCGCTTTAGGGCATAGTTGGGGTGATATTTGGTCCGATGGTGTATACATATTGTTCTTCGTCACAATTTAATTAAGATATGTTTGTGACTGTGTTTAAAGGAGATTTACCTTTGGGTCAACGTCATTGCTTCCCCCCTCCATTAAAAAATAATAATAGTTAAGAAATGACATTTCTGTTATTCTTTTTCAAGTAGTCCACCCATGCGATTTGTTTAAGATGACGTTAAGTTCAAAAGGTCAGCTCTGTTTCCTTGGCAACTATAAAAAGCGGGGACCCAATAAACAGTGCTTTTAAATTGTTCTCTTGTTTAGCAACATGACGTAAGAATATTTCGTTTTTTTTTTATAAAGCTTCTCCTACCTTTGGTATCCTCCGTTCCATAATGTTGCCATTGTTTTGTTTTTTTTTAGGATATGTGCAGAGGAAGGTCCTTAATTACAAAAACAAAAACGATGTTGTTTTCAGTTTAATTAAAAAAAAAAAATGTTTAAAAATCATCTTAATACCTATTGAACAGTGTACCAAATTGGAAACTTAGGTAATAGGAAACTTAGATTGATTATTAAACTCATTGTACTACCAACGTGCTAGAGGAGAAAGTTGTCCAAGATGGGCGGGCTAGTATTTTATGGCGCGCCGAACAAAAGTCATTTCAGAAATTTTCCGCCCCAAAAAATTATTTCGTTGTGACGTGATTTGGGGATTTTAAAAATGAAAGAGTCTTTTCTTAATTCAATGTGTTATCGTTTGCTCCAAATTGGTGTAACAGCATCTACCTGCCCGTATTGACAATTGGATATTTTGAAATCAATTGAAATCTATTTGAAAATTTCGACTCTTTTTTTTTTGCCCCCATTCCTTCTTCTTCGTCGTCGTCTTTTGTTTTTACTTCATGCTATGACTATTAAAATATTAATGATATCTTAATCGTCATTTGTTTAATTAACTTACAGTTCCCTCAGTTGATTAGTTTACCTTATACTTGGGCAATATATGCGTTAAAACTAAGCAAGCTTCAATGCCGTTTAACATGAATGTTTTTTGTTTTTTTTATCGTTCTCATTTTTTTTATTTTATTTTTTTAAGATTAATGAAACGCCATTTTGTTTTTAGTACTTAAAGGTGTAGTACCGAATACTCTCTCTTTTTTCCTTTTTCATTGTTTTTGTTGCTCAAATCACTGATTTTTTTCTTCAATGTTCTCAGTCCATTCTTCAATGCAAGTTTATAAGCCAGTTAATTGTAGATGAGTTAAGATAAGACAAATCATTAAGGGACAAAAAAACGTTTGGGTAGAGGGCGGCATGAAATAACTACAGAGTAACACTCGTTAAGCTGAGAATTCTCTGTGTTCAGGGGAAAACCAATGCTACCTCGCAAGTGATACCTTGTCCACTAAGGTTCCTGAAGTCAGAACAACTATACTGACAGCGGTTGTCGTTTAGGTGCCTTAATGCATCGAAGTTTCAAATAAATTTATCAACTCTTTTCATTTTTCTTTTTTTTTTCGCTAAAAAAGCAGGAATTTATGTAAATAGCTTTGTTTTGGTTTCCACCGTGGTAAAACACAATACCATCGGGTAATTGGCACTTTCGGGATGCGAGGTATAAAGTGTTTCACCGGTACACAATCATTTGATTTGCCTAACACATAAAGAAAAAAGTAATGAAATTTAAAAAGACAAAAAAAAAAAATTATTGTGCATATGTACAAGAGCAAAAGGTTGCTAGCATGAGTAGCTTAGAAAGTGTAACTTATTATGACTGTTTTCGAATACAGTATTAAGGAGAATGCATGTTAGGCCCGCGTTTGTTAAGGAGCTTAGGCTAGGTCAATATGTATGTTTGTTTATCATACTAATGTGTAGGCTAAAATGTACTAATATGGTAATGTTATGGTCCGTTGGTTAACAGCTTAACATAATGTTTTACTTTAAAATGTCAGCCTGAATATTGTTTTCAACCCGTAAATGACTAATATATTAGTTTAGTCTAATGTTATGAAGTTTCTAACTTGACGTTATAAAAGTTTAAACCCTGACGGCTAAGCCAAACCTGATCAACTTTAAGCCTAACGTATTAAAGGTGTTATCTTATATTGTTCATCAAACATGTTGGATAGGCCCTAATTATTTCCACTAACTACTGTCCAGATAAATGCGTTGTTTTCCAAGCTAATACGAAGAAACCGACAAAAATCCTTTTCCACCGGAAAAAAAAAGAGAGTTGGTTCTATATACCAGATAGAAATACAATGCTGTGAAAATATTTTGTTAAAGGTTGACTGAAGGTATATCTGTGTTCTCTTCTCGTTAAGTATTGATTTATGGTAATTCATTAATAGTTCGATCCGTCGATTGTAAAGACGGCAAAAAAACAAAACAAGATAACATCTTCTTTTTGTTTTCTTTTGGAACTGTTAAGAACAAATTTGTTTTGATCCGTTTGACACTTCGTCATAAGAATGTTTTTGATGTAAAAATTGGAAGACCAAGACAGTCGGCCATATTGCTGTAACAAAAATGAATCATGACTTTCACCTTTGTGAACATGTCACCCCAGATATTTTCCTTATACAAATCTGTAGCATTAAAAGGATCAGAAAATGAATATCTTTTGGGGACGGGGGAGGCGGGGGGATAACAGCGAAATATAATCTGTTAGTAACTCAGTTTTGATTTTGCCCTTATGCACTTGTAACTATCACATCTGTTTTTCCATTTGTCATTGCTGAGTGGATATGTGAGCGTCAGGCTAGGCTAGCCTTCTGGAATACACAAACCAGATATATATATATTTTTTGTATCTGTTTGCTGTGATATTTTGCTTTCTAATTTATGCAAAAGAAAAAGTAAATGAGTCATTTTCTTTCACGAAATCATGATGCCAAGACTGTCTCGTTAAGCTTATTGTGGCCAACCTCTATTTAACCTACGAAATGTTAACGCTTTCCCAACTTCACCCAAGAGCACATGACTTAGCTGGTCATTCGTTAAAGGTTATAACTTTTCTAACAAATGTAATATTCAGAAGGGAGTGAGCAAATATTCCAACGGCTTGAGTGTAACTATTATCCACCGGTCTCTATGATTGGCCTCTTCATGTTATCTTATGTTATGAATTGCGCATGTGCAAACTACCGTCTAATACATTTTCCCTCTGTTTTTGATTCCCGACAACTCTCAGGGATGTATTTTTTATTGTGACGTCACCTTTAGCAAGCACTTGTTTTTTGTGTACTCAGGGATTATTTTTTTTCTTATTAAGTTTTAGTCCTTTGTCCAGTTTTAATCCTTGAAAAAGCTTAGCCACAAACTTATACTACCACAGTAGACTTTTTAGAAAAAAATGCACCATTTAAGTTATCAATCTTGTGTAATTTAATGGTAGTATTTAAGGATACTTCTCTTTCTTCAATTTTGTTTTCATTTTCTGTTTTCTTCTTTTTGATTGGACATTCTTTAATTTTATCATTTGGAGGTTAAATCTGCCAAATCTTTGGACAGATCTGGGAGCTTCTTGATTGAACGTGTCGCTTTCAAGATGGCGTAGATTGTATAAAGTTTAGGAATGAATACATTTGAAAAAAAAAAGTCGGGTCTAGTGGTGCGCAAAAAGCGAAAGAAAAAGGATGACGAAAATGTGATGATTTTGTGGTTGGATGAAGTTTCCAAAGTTAACAAAAAAAGTATTGTACGTCTGTCCGTACCGTCATCCACTTCGTGATAAGTATACGTATATGCACCATAGGATGTCGCGGAACTGGCCCCCACAGTAAATATGCTGTTCTCGTCATGACTAACTTTGATGTAAATTTGCGTTTCGCTCGAAAGTTCTTATTTATGTTCTTGTGTCTCCTTCCAACGAGTATCTATCAATCGATCAATCAATCAATCAATCAATCACTAGAACTATGATAAAGAGAAATGAAATAGCAAATAGCCTACATTGCGTTACCATGTCAACGTGTTTGATTTCAGTCGCCGCACTATGCTTCTTCGAACCTGTAGTTTACGGTTCAAAATTTGTTCGAGTGAATCAAATTAACTAAACAAAAAATGTTTCAGAGAATGGTAGAGAAATAAAAAATGATGTTAGAACAGTCTTGATTTTAAGCAACATTTCGCAATTATGAAAGAATCATGGGCATTATTATAACAATTTTCTTGTAATCTCCTGTAACAAATCTCCTTGTAATTATATTAATTGTTACGCACTAACAGCTCCGCGCATATATGCGTTACTCTGTGTCACAAGATACTGCCTGAAATCATCTATCTTGTTATTGATTTGAATCAGTTTTGTATTTGGTATAAGTGCGGTAATCTATATATGTAACCATGTGCACTGATCAAAGCTATTTACTCAAAGTTTGTTTAACCTAACCAACATTTTCTATAGGCCTATAGCTATCTCCTTGACAATCTCTGTTATAACCGTTATCTTTTCCTCCTTTCATGCATAAATTTTGAAAACACGTTACCATAGTGATGATTTCTATACTATGATATATACTAAGTCACATCGAAATGCTAAACTCATACCTTGTTCCATCGTCGCACCATATCGACTTGCTAGTACTTGCTATAATATGCAAATAATGTTATGCCGCCCATGCGTATTCCCTGTTCTCAATTTTTTTTTTCCATTTTTACCGCTTGTTTTAACCTTACATGCTAAGGGTATCGAACAATTATTCTACACCGAGTTGAATTTAAAAGCTCGCTTTCGTCAGTTAAAAACAAATGTATTACAGTTGTGCTCCTCGTCCGTTGTTATTCACTTTATGATGCAAAGGAGAGGAACCAGTGGCATATGAAATATTAAACATGACACGGAATATGTTTGTTTTTTATTTATGTAGCACATGTTGATCAAACTGTTTTCTGTTAAACCCTCGAAAAAAAAAACGAAAATGTCAGCAAATAAAACATGATTGGGTGGAAATCAAGTCATCTTTGTTTAGTTCTTTCTTTTATAAGTTTTTTTGGTAACCCTGCGTACCCCTCGACGTTAATGGCGGTCCCGTGAGCAGGAATGGCAGCGAATTCACACCCCTGCCTCGTTATCCTCTGAACACTTATCGAAAAGAGAAGGCTTGAAGTAAGCAAGTGTTCATCCACGATCTAACACGGATAGGGTCTCAAATAAGCTACTGTAAGGCTTCCTGATCATTGGGTCTCTTAACGAAACTAAACTAACAATGGTGTCTTGATTTTCATTAAAAAGTCACGACCCGACCCTTTCCCTATACCCCACCCCCGTTCCCTACCCCTTCCTCACCCCAACATACGAATTGCGCAGCTCATCGTAGTAGTGGTATACGCAATTTATACCCAAAGAAAATGTGAACCTTCTAGGCTTATCGTTGCGCCCTAGCACGGGACCGAACTTATACAAATACCATCTGCCATGTTGTTGAGAGGAAAAAAGGTTAGCCAACGAAGTTTAGAATGATACTTATATAGCGCCATCTCTTAATCAGGACCGTTGAGATCGTGAGAATAGGCTACTGTCAGAATTCCTGACAGGCTCTAGCTTATACAACTATTGTAGTAACATGCAGTGGCGAGCTAAACGGGAGCGGGTTGGGGTAGGTCCGCCCCGGGTACCAGTTACGGGGGGGGGGGGAGTTGCCACTCCACAGCCCCTATTTCTATAAATTATTGTGTAATCAGTTCAAAGTTTTGCCAAAGATAGCACCATTTTGCGTCTAAGCCACCTTACATAACCAAACTTTTCTCAAAGGCCCCTCCTCCAGGACGGCATCCCCTG
>KN885876.1:52721-64605 GCA_000934455.1 Apostichopus parvimensis | reverse complement strand
TGTGTAAACTATTCTGGTTTGTAATCTACAGCCAACAATTTGAATCCAGGATTGAGTCTGTGACTTCACCATTTCCCTATTTGATCTAGTCGATTGCAGAACAAACAGCCGAACTCTTTATTATGTTAGCATTTCTCTAGATACAGCGGTATTATTCAATCAGATTAAGATTTCTGTCAACGGATGCCCGATCCTTTGGTAAAGTCAGTTTTTTTTTTATGAAGACGAGTGCATCGTACAGATCACATACCATCACAACTGGATTGTCTATCGGCTGTCTGGTAACCACGGTGAACTATAAAAAATGCTCTGTGACTTGATTTCTACACTGGGTAGTTGGTCTACCTGTCTGTTTGCACACAAACATGGACTGCAAGAAAACTCCAGGATACTGCTAGCTGTGTAGGTACATAGGCTACAGTACTGTGGTTAGTGTTACATATATGGTCACCATTCTGTGAGACATCTTCATTCGTTACACCAATGTGTGTAGAATACCACATTGAACAATTGATACAGTATTCAGCCGTATCGTACAGCGTGTAAAGATTGAGCATTTGGATTCTCATTGCAACTGCAGGAACTTACGGTGATATTCCTCGCTTTTGTCCGTCAGAAATGTGAAATTTATGGAAGCTATGACATATATATATATCTCGGAGGAATTTTGAAGGTTGGACTGCCTTCAGTATTTTGCCCGGAACACTTTCTGGAAATTCCCCTGATTTTAGCCTAATATTGTCAATATTTTCACTATTTAAATGCATATTTTAGTTTGTGTTAATTATGTGGGATCAAATAGTCGCAGGATTTAAACGGGTTGTGCCGAACCCTAGACGGACAGAATACATGTGCAAAGTGGAACATTATCGCATTTTTTAATATTTGTGTGTCAGAAGACCTTCCAGTTAAGGGTGCTGTTGTGTTTTATCATACTTAACTGTGTCTTTGTGATTACTAAAGTGAAATAATTTTGACCTTTTGAGTACAAATGTTGGTGCAGTTTTGGTGTAGTCCCTGTGTTCCTTGTGGCAGCATGTGAGTTGGCTGAATTTTGTGCAATACCGACCACTGGAAGTAATCTTTTAAGGCATTATAACCTCTCTGGATTTTGACTGTCGGATTAATAAAATGTTTGATATTGATGGTTGGTCCTTACAGAGATCTGACGAAACTACTTTCACAGACGGTCTTATTACATTACTGTTAAAATCAAATTGAAACTGATTTAGCAGAGCTGTATGTGTCTCTCATGTGTTCTTTGTGTTTCCTCATTTTATTATTGTCTAACAATTGAAGTCAGAGGGTAAAGAACAAAAGGCAAACAAACAATAGGTTTGAAGACACAGTGAAAAAAAATCATCTCAGAATTAAACTCTTGCTGTTAGAGATGCCTTCGATAGGGCTATGACATATCCTCAATGGTCAATGCTGATATTTCTTGGACTGCCTTCATCTAAATTTGTATATATTATTGTCTTCGGTAAGGGTATGAGAACTTAAAACAAGACAACGGTAGAATTGTTTGGTCCAGATCTGCTACGAGAGAATGCGGCCGCTTGTTGGCGACAAAAGATGGTTCGCATGAAGAGGGCGCTATCGGTCCTCCTTTTTAGTATGTTAACGATCGCAGTCGCCTTCGTAATCTCTGACATTGTTCTCCTTCTTGCTTTCGTGTCCCCGCGTCTCCGATTTTGGCCTTTGGACTGGTACCTGGAACTGTTATTACCTCCGGGTCGACCGCACGAGGTATTAAGAGAGGTCAAACTGGACGAGGATAGAATGGAGTATCGTCCAGAGTCAGCCACGTCGACCCAAGAATCTTCAAACATGACTTTTGTATTTCATATTTTTCCCGGTGCTGGTTCCGGCGTGCTCCTGGAACTGATTGAGACCCTGCAGGAGCGTAGACCCGAACAGATCGCACACGTGCAAGAGATGCCCCGCCTCTCCTTCCCACCGATCAAACAATGGTCTCATTGGCATCGCGTGAGGAACTCGTTGATTCAAGTCATCCATTCCACGCCGAAACCCTGCGTGGTGTTCGTCGAGTCGCCGGTCTTCTTAACCATCAATGCACCGGATGTTTATTATTTCAGTCTAATGTACGATCCCTTACAGAGGCTTCAGAATCACTACAAGTTGGACCATTGGGGGGATGATCTCACAAACTACATGCACCCTAACTGGCCCCAAAAACTGACCCCATCTTTTACCAGGTGTGTCCAAAGCGGGGGCAAAGACTGCTCGTACCCCTTGGCCAAGCATTTCTACACGCTCTGGTTCTGCGGGTTTGATAAGAATCCGAAATGCGTGCACAAGAAGGAGATTAGTCGGGCGTCCGTTTTAGCTAGGAGAACCATCGAGAGTTTCCAATTGGTCGGTGTGATGGAGCAGTTGGGGGAATTTGTTATGAGCCTGGAAGCCCAAACTCCCTCAGTGTTTGGGGGTCTAGGAGAACTTTATTGGAGCGATGCATTCAGACAAGTCCACGAGGGTTTTAAAGCAAAGAGAAATAATTCGTTAGAGGCTGCCATAGAAACCAGAATAAAAGAGACACTTAAAGACGAGTATTCCCTATATCAGTTTGCAAAATCAAATTTCCACAAACAATATATCAACTTGACCGGTGGAAAAGGCCACCCGAGAAGTCCAAGTTGACCCTTATTGATTTAAGGCTCTATTTATTTGTATATTTGAGTATTAAACTTCTTGATTGGTAAACAAACTATCCTAGATCCAACCCCGTCACATTACTATCCAATAAGTAGTGTTTTCCTTTTTCACGATGCATGGAACGTTTTCCATCACCTGTCCAAATGAGATCTTGATATTATATTAAGATAAATCTTTAAATCTATTAAGATAAAATGCTGCAGCTCTATAAGTTCTACCATGGTTGATCACTGCCAAATTTGAGAAATGTAAGGTCTTTCTCTCGTGTTAATCTTAAACTGAATTGTCTGAAAATATTGTCATACAATTTCTTGTGCTTTTTGAAGTCTTAATTTCCTGTAATATCAGTATGATTCTAATTTTTTTCAATGAATTTAATATACAATGGGTAAGAGCAGAGAAAATTTTATGGCCCATACGGGGATTCGAACCAGTGACGTCTGGATTACAAACCCTGCTATCTAACAACTGATGTATCTAGCCATTTGTTGGTGGCCGTCTCTCTATATCCATGATTTCTTTACTGGTGGCACCGTCAGAATCCAAATGATCTTGCAGGCGTGGTGCCCATGGAGGGATCACTTCATAGGTACTGGGCTGAATACAGTAGCCCAGTTTTAGACCTCACTGAGCTTGCCTTTGGTTCCAATCCCATATTAGCCACAAAATTTCTTTGGCCTTTTCCATTTGTTAATAATTTTACAGTCAGTATTTCGAAGTTATATCAATCAATATTGTAATTTATATGATAATAATTGAAAACATTCCAAATTTGAGTTTAAAATGTTGAATTGGAAGCGACCCCATTTGTAAGATGTAATACATCAGCCCTTGCGCGTTTCTCCCACATTTGTGGTCGCTTAATCATCGTAAAAGATGAATCAGCACTGATTATTATTATTGTTATATATATTCAAAACAAAACTGTACCATTGCCATTTGAAATATATTAAGACAAAGTATCCAATATGTATTATAAGAAATTTATGATTCCATCTTTGATGTATCATAATCACCTGATGGAAGTGAATGTTTCATGAAATTAAAAGACTTGAACAAACGACATGACAAATCCAATCTACATCTTGAACCTTTTAATCATTTTCTTCTTTTCTTTTGAATATTTTGTCTATTTTTTTTCCAAACAATAGGTCTTTGTTGAAATAATTAACGAAATAATACAGATTGTCTAAATATATTGAAGTCATCTCAAAAGTGAATTTATATTTATACAAGATTAATTACTACTGGCATTGCATGTCACAATAGTCAATGTTTGTGCTGGTAATAGTAAACACAGAAGGAAAAGAGTACCAGACATTAGCAAACCCTTTTAGTTCCTGAAAGGATAAACTGGGCATTATTTCAGATCGTCAACAGTTTAAGGCTAATGTAGTAGGATTATAAAGTAAACTGGTTCAACTTTTCCTTTTTCGTTTGTTTTTGTCGCAGAGCAATCCATTACAAACATCTCTATCACTTTGGCCTTAGAACTTATATAAACGATGGGTTTCTTCTTCTAGCTCCAGTAATCTGGAAGAATATGAAAACTTTTTTCATTCATGTTTTCTCCTGAAGTTATCAAACGAGACTGCTTTATCACTTTGTCTTTGTAAGATTAAACCTAGATCTTCAGACATGTTATGTTAGATTGAAAGATTGTCGTGGAGCTCACCAAAGATTATCCGCCCTCGTGATGTTGTATCCCCATTTCCTGATCATTTATTGATGTTAGGTGTAATTTACAGCTTTGTGTAAATAACAGAGATTTACTGACACCGACTTGTTTGGAGTGTGTTTGGACCTGTGTTCCTCCTAGCTATCTGTTTGGAGTGTGGTGGGACCTGTGTTCCTCCTAGCTACATGTTTGGAGTGTGGTAGGACCTGCGTTCCTCCTAGCTATCTGTTTGGAGTGTGGTGGGACCTGTGTTCCTCCTAGCTACATGTTTGGAGTGTGGTAGGACCTGCGTTCCTCCTAGCTATCTGTTTGGAGTGTGGTTGGACCTGGGTTCCTCCTAGCTATCTGCTTGGAGTGTGGTTGGACCTGCGTTCCACCTAGCTACTTGACTGGTGTGGGGTGGGACCTGCGTTCCTCCTAGCTATCTGTTTGGAGTGTGGTTAGACCTGCGTACCCCCTAGCTACTTCATTGGTGTGGGGTGGGACCTGCGTTCCTCCTAGCTGCCAGTTTGGAGTGTGGTTGGACCTGGGTTCCTCCTAGCTACTTGTTAGGGGTGTGGTTGGACCTTTGTTACTGTGAGCTCTTTTCAATAACCCTTCAAGAAAAAGAAGAAAGGTGTTATTCCAAAATGAAGTCATATATATGCTAGTTACAGACTTCTCAAGTTCTATTTTGTCTCATCGTTGTTTTAGTTCAATTATTCCAAATCTCGACTGGCCTGAATCTCATTGTTTCCTCCTCTAAGTTAATACTGCTGAACAAGAAGATATAATTAAAGATTATTCCAGTATCACCTGCCAAGATAGCATATATGCTAGAAAAGTCTGGTAATATTGGCCACCAATGGTTGAATAATAGCTTTAACTGTTAAGCATTTGACTGCCATTCTAAATGCAGTTATCCATACTTTGATAATTTATTGTCTAGTTTAACAATCTTTAAAGGGTGTGAAGACTCGCGCAAAAAGAAACGTCTAATGCCGGTAATCTGACCTAGTTTTGAATGAGATGTAACAGAAGTGTTAGACACCACCATCGATTCCAGAAAATACACACACAGCTTGCTACCGTCGGTAATTAGACACTAGTGTACAGTCAGTACATATACAGATGCGGTCAATACACATAGCACAGTGTATAAATGATACAGCGATGGACATCTCAGGTCCAGCTAAAGATAACAAGGTATCACATTTCATTACTGTCTGCATTTTGTAGCGACACGAACAAAACGTCACTTGCAAGCAACAGAAAGTTAACTTTTTCAGATGGCGGCACGTGGTTTGGGGCGAGTCTTCAATGTCTTTAATGGCTGTGGAAAATTAAGAGAATCATTTCCTCTAGGAAAGCATTTTTGAAAAAAAACTTTATTTTGGTTTAATACTGAATATATTTGGCAATCTTGTCAGGGAAGGTATCAGTGAAGATTCTGTGAAAGCTTTGAGAGGGTGAAGGAGAGGGAGAGGGAGGAGGGGAGATGGTTTACAGCCTCTGTTTGTGAAATTTGACTAAATAAGCCAAGAGAAACAGAAAATATGTAAAGTGTTGTCGAAAATGTGAACAAATATAAGTGGGATATTATATGTTCTGATATTTTCTTGTTACTAGGGGTGCAGGTGAGATGGGGTAGGAGGGATTGTGGATTTGTGGAATTCATGTGGAATGCATTTACCACTCTCTCTAGTTGCTGTCCATGGGCCAGATTCTTTCGTCACCCCCCAACCCCCTCCCTTCACCCACCTGGACAGGTACAACATTTGTACCTTCACTTAAAGGGTGCTCACTGTGAAGTACATATTCAGTACATTGTAGGTATGTGTATGCAGATACAGTAGCTGCAAATTCCTATTCTTATTCTTCAGTAATGGATAACATTTAAATGGTCAATTCCTCACTTTTGTGGGGAGTAGGTTCGAGGAACATAACCGGCTGGTAAGGGACTACCTGTATTTAATTTGAAATATTATGCATGCTAACGATGGACCACCTCTGTGAATCTGTACAGCCTCTGGAGTGATTGCCCCCTTTCAGAGACGTACCTGTGATCCCCAAATAGACACCATATGACATATTCATTGCATTGGTTTGAAGAATCAGAGATCAAAGCATAGAGGTTCTTGTGTGGTGGGCTGGTGGGAAGGGGGTGGGGAGGAGGGAGGGGGTGGGGAACTTGCTACCAGAACATGCACAACCATTTACCTGACCTTCAATGTATATACTAAACGTTTCTGCTTTCAGAAATATTTCATAGCCAATTTAGATCATGTCTCCCAGTTTAGAGGGTCACAAATAAATCTAATCAATTCAATTTCACAAGAAAGATTACAGCAGATTAGGTAGCAAATAGTATTATAGTCACTCAAGACTAAACAAGCACTTTATTACCACCTTTCAAGCCTCATTTCAAGCATTGTCTCATAAAGTTAAATATTCTTCTAAGCCTTTCCCTCAGTCTATGGGAACAATTTGGATGAGAACCTATTTACAGGAAAGTAATGTTGGCTTTTGACCAAGCTTTGGGGGAGAGGGGGGGGGGGGGAGTTACGGCTGACCTTTGTAGGAAGCAGGTGTTAACCACAGACAAACCAGTTGGAATAGCCAAGGTGGACAATTAATTGTATGACTACTATCTGTTTACTAATCTCGTCTGATCACCTGGACTACACTATGTACTGATCACCTGGACTGACACTATGTACATATGCACTATTACGCAGTATTGTAAGCCTAGTGTTATTTGTACAGGCATATATATGGTGATATGTAGTTACATGTAGTATATATGGTATATACATATTGTGTATACTTTTATATATAATAATAGTATATAGTGTATACATCGATGTATGTATAAATAGTGTGTATATAGTGGATACATAGTATAAATAGTGTATAATAGTAGTGACAGTATAAATACATAGTATAAATAGTGTATACATGGTATATATAGTATATAGTGTATACATCATAGTCTGATAAATGTAGTGTGATATACAGGCATATATATTGTGAGATTGTTTTCACCTTTTTTTGTTTCTTCTGGAAACTGATTTGTACTCAAATGTCGCACATAACTAGTTGGCTTCTAACATCATAAAGGGATCCTGGTCAGTGATCATGCCATAATTACTGTACATCTGTTGGAATATTGCTTGAAGGGTAGGAATTTGAACACTTTTGGAAATGATATTTTGTTATTTTATTTCTGATCATATCATATTAGTAAATTTCTGTCAAGTAATAGCTCACAACAAATGCCGAGGTTGGCAGATATTTGAAGTGTAAATAAAACAAGCCATGTAGACTTCTCCCACACTCATACATTTACAGTTTTAGCTTAGTTTGGACTTTTTTTACTACAATTTTGAAGACCATATATCAGATGGGAATTTCATTGATTTCTCCTGAATGAAAAGTTGAAAACCCAATCTTATTTATAGGCTGTGTCAAATTTTGAAGGATTTTTTTTGTGGGTGTCCCCTGGAATTTGTTGCTCCGAAAAAGTCACAACAGTGACCAATATGTACACTGTAGGAAACAGGGATGTTGGTGATAGCACACAAAATTTGGTGGTGATATTAACAATTTATCATGATACCTATTTAAGAGTATTTAGTTACAATGTAATCTGAATTTGATGTAAGCATCTGGTCGTTTGCCGGACAACCTCCTCGGCTGGATTTTGAATGTCCGAAACAGTAATTTGGTCATCTCTGGTGACTCGACTACCACTAAACCTTTGTCCTGTAGTAGGGCTCTGCCCACAGCTTAGTTTATCATGCTTCTTATGCCTATGAATTTAATTTCCAAATCTACAATAGTTCTGATAAAGTTGTTCATTTTGTAATACTACAATGAGCACCATAAAAATAGTTACCATAAAAGGAAGCTTTATCGGCAATGATAATAGAAAAGTTACTAAATTCATATCAACTCGTGTTTTATATTTGTAAATTTATTTCTTGATGTTTTAGATTTATCAATCATTCAAATTTTTCCAAAATGTTGTTCATACATTTGTATGCTTTTATCCTCCAACAAACACATCGTTATTGCAGCTATAATGTCCTAGATGAGAATAAACATCATCAAGATACTTTGTGAGATATATTTTCAGAGTTTGATGAAAGTCCAAGTTTCTCTTTTAACTTATAAAATTTGAATTTCACCGCCTGATAAAATTCAAAATCCCTCTGAAGAAAACCCCTCAGTTTTTGTCTCGTCTCTTCGCTCGGTTTGACTTTCTCCGCTGTTTTCACTTTGGTAATAAACTCTCTTGTGGAAGGATGCTTGTACAAGTCTAAAATGCCTTCAAACAAAGAAGGTACCAGTCTTTCTAAAACTGAGAGAAAGTCTTCAAATTCCTCCAGCATTCCAACCACGTGGTATTTCTGTAGCATATTCCGTTTCCCCTGCTCAAAGTTCTTGCGGCACGTTTGATAACAGACGATCCCAGTCCCACAGAACCTGGAGTGCATGGCCCTTCCGAGCCACCGTCCGCTGCAGATTTGCCGCTCCTGTTCGATACATTGGTCCAGTGCAGTTTCCTTGGTTTCGACCCAGTCGCGATCGTTTTGAGGCGCTGTTAAATTATCACCAGAAATTTGAAATGAAAACTGAGATAGGAACCTCTCCATGGGGTCTCTCACGATACTGATGTACATAACGTTAAGAGGACGTTTGACATTGACGAAATGCGTGTCCACGTAGAGAAAGGCGGGTTTCTTGGCTTCCATCACAAACTTTGGTACCTCCTTGGTCCGTTCGACTCTCACATCACTTTCAGCAGATGTAAGAGCCCGAACATCCTGCCAGTTTGGATTTATCTTCTTCAGCTGTCCAATCAGGTAGAAGAAAGTGCGACTGCCGCATTTGGGCACCATGTAATAAATCACTGTCAAATCTTTCAGGGCTGCGTGGAGAGGCGGGCGTCGGCGTGGCGTCATCTTTAAATCTACGTTAGCAGCCACTTCTGATTGCGATCCGTTCAGGACTTCCTCTTCCAAAACAGAAATGTTTTGACGAGGAACCATTTCTTCGTTCTCTGTCGGACCATGATCCCTGTTGCCATGGCGATGTTTTCCTACCATTCGCACGTGGGAGGTGATGGCACGGCTCGAAGACAGATGGAAGATGGAGAAAGCTAAGAATCCTGAACCGATGGAGAGTGTGATGGCGGTCAAAGCCAGGATAATTCCCTTAAACTGATTCATTGGAAGATGGATGTATCAGGTCAAATTCTTCACAATGTTAGGAGTGTCTTCCCCGAACATGTTGTCATGGTTACTGCATCTTGCGTTTATCAAGAGTACGGTGCCGTACGTTTTACTCTTAAGGAGGCAGAGATAAGAAGTTCTTTCATTCAATCAGTTCACCTCTTTGTATTTTTCCAGTTGAGTTTAGCTCTATGCGAATGTCATTATACTTAGTACTGACTATCTGCAATGAAGGACTCCAAATGAAAATATATATCAAGGGAGCCTGTGAAAATATTCAAAATATGTCAGAGTCATTCTGTCTGTCTGAACATTAAGACTTCCAAAATATTAACCAGCCTTTCTCTAAAGCCACTGAAAGGTATTGTCTTTCTTACTCAATTGGTTGTACTGAACTAACTACGTACCCAGTCGGCTCACTCTGGTAGAACGTCCATCCATAACAACATTAAATCATTCAAACTTTTGAATATCTTCAGCTAATCTTTGAATTGCAATCTCCCTCAGATATCTCCTTTCCAAGTTTTTCATGTTTGTATTTTGTTTAAAGCAATAATTTCTTCCATTTTGTTGATACAATATCGACAAACTTTGGTAACACGATCCATTTATGCAAATGTTATGACTGCAGACCATAGAATATATATAATCTAACTTTTAAGACCAATTTTATCCAAGAAATGAAGAATGTTCATTCTTTTTTTTGTTAAGAAAAGTTTACAGGCCACAGAATCATTCAGTACACAGAATTGTACACTCTGTCAATGTTGAGCTGTATTGATTGTGTGCTGTGGAAAAATACTTGTCCTATTCAGACAAATTTCCAAATTTAATATCATTCACTGTGTTAGTGTGTTGCCTTTGTCACTCTCAAAGTACTGATTATAAAGAAGTCCCAACAATTTTTCCCTTTGGACATGGTTCAGTGGCATAGAAGAATAGATTGCTTGAAAGCCTTTTGATATTGTTAGACTGGTACAATCAGTATCCACACTATGCCACTGATGGCATCAGCCTATGTTTGTATGCAGTTGCATTTGATGTTGTTTTAACACCTGTTTAGTGTCTTTACCACATTTTTGTTCCCTCTCAATGTGACATTTAAGATGTTTCGTCTCTCTGCTTCATACATCTAAAGCAGAAAAAAGAATGAAATGGAATAAATAAGTAACTTGTAAATTGTACTGCTATGCACATGAACTTTGAAGTCTTCATTTAAATGAAAGCCGTCATTTGGGGGGATTTTTAAAGCAACCTCGTTCCCTAGGAAATTGGGAATTGGAGAATTGAAACTTCTCAGTTCTCAATGGAGAGTAAACGAAGGAGAAGTTTGGATTAAGTCTGTAATGTTTGAGATCAACTGTCAAGTGTGTAAGCTCTGCCTACTTGGGATTATCCCAGGGCCTACATCTGGAATTTCTCGATCCCCTAATGGGGAAGATCAGATCTGGAGTTATGAATCAAAAAACCCAGCGTGAAGTTTTCTGAACACTCCAGATGTGAAGGGTGACCTTAGATCGTTATGTATGTTTGATTGAGACAATGATCAGATAAACCATGTACTGTTAGCACATCTAGTTTTATCAATCAATCAATATTAACTGAGCTGTCCTTTGTGCCACCTGATGAATAATGTACCTTCATGTTTGTCCTTGATGCACAGAGTGTCAGCAAATCAGAAGGAGTCGTTCAATTCTGAAGCTAAAAATCATTGCGGTTTATAAATGTTTGTCGTTCAATCCGCCTACCTGCAATCTCCAGGTCGAGGGTTCTAATCAGGATGCAGCCCACGAACATCTCAATAACAAAACAATTGAAGCAAACATCCCCTCATAGTATCCATCACTCATCATCAGGATTGTCAGATATTCCAACATTTCCTCTCCATTCTTCTCCCCCCACCCCCCCCCCCTCCCTTCTTCCCTGCACATGACTCCATGAACATCAGAAACATAAATTAATAGCTTTCCATTTAGATACAAACAGGATCTCGTACAAGAAATTGATCATTTAACTACCGTATCTGCGAGGGCCATGAAACTGTCCTTTAACCTTCTGGGAAGTAGGACACAGTTTAATCCTCTGCTTGGTACAATAAATTGTTTCTACTTGATTAAAGACTTGTTCACTGACCAGAAAAATGTTATTGCAGGCCTTATATACTCTGAAATAATGATCATAGTGAGTTGCTGTTATGAAAGATGACTTGTTATTAGACAGTCATTTAGTACAGATATGGTTATACATTATTTTACTGATCTGTATAGCAATTGAATAGTTTGTGACATTGATAGCTCCTTGGTATTGAATGTAT
>KN885876.1:5829-23478 GCA_000934455.1 Apostichopus parvimensis | reverse complement strand
TTGAAAGAGCCATCTTAAACAACATTTGCAATTGTTTTTGTTCTATTGCCAACAATTTTCAATCCAATTCCATATTTTAAAGTTACAACTGGTAGAAGACTCACATAATAAAATAGGACTGCTGATATTTACCCTGCTGCTGTGTCTACTTATACATGACTACATCTGTTGTTGACATATGAGGGGAAGGGCCTGAAGAGAATTAGGGGCACATGGGGTGCAGCCCAACAGTCTGGGTCCATTAGTGGGCCAGATGGGAAGAACAATGTATTCTCATTATAAGAAAAATTCTTCATGGGCCCAAGAATGTACCATGAATTTCTGATGACTTCAAACGGGGCCCTGTGACAAACTTGTCCTGTCGGTCAGGCCCAAGTCTTGATATTGTGCGTTACCCCACTCTCCCAGTGCGTTAGCCTTAATAATGGGCCGACCATCAAATCCGTAGAATATCATCTTTGCTTCTCTCTATCTCTCCGCAAGATACCTTCCCACCAGTTTCTCTCTTAGAAACATTTCATGTCAACTAAACACAACCCACAAAATACACTTCCACAGTTTTTCTTTCCTTTAATACCTTCTTGGGATCTCTGCAGGGCGTCGTAATCAATTCTCGGATCCTCCGCACACCAGAGCCTCAGTTTCTTTCTATCTTTCTCCGGACAGGTTTCAAACTGCATCATCTTGTATCCGGGGCATTTCTCGGCGTTTGCTAGATTCTGGATCAGGTTGCAGATGGTTGGATTGGAGATGCCAAAGAATTCTGCGCCGGAGCCTCGAGTGTCGTCCACCATTCTCTTCCCACTGCAGGACAGATTTATAATTATTAATTATTTATTAATTAGTCATTAGTCATTGTTGCCAATCAGCTTTGATTAAGACAAATTATAACAAAAATTATATCTAATTTCCTTATTCTGTTTCTTTTAACAAATTCTAATTTTCCATAATCTTCATCTTATTAAGGTTAATTAATATTTTTCCAAATCGTGATCCTCAATGGATGAGATATTGTGGAATCATGAAATGGATTAAAATAATACTAGTTCAGCTTTTCACCAAACACCAAAAAAATAAAATATATATTAATACAAATTATATACTAATTTATACCCTAAATATGCCTCAGATTGCACCATTTGTCGCCCCCCCCCCAATTTTTTTCTCCCTAGAGGAGGACCCTAAGACCTCTGTGGTTGGGATTAGGCTTAAAAAACAAGAGGGCCACACTCCTTTCTCAAAATCCTGGATCAGGCCCTGATCAGCATTTCATAATGTTGTTAGGGTGGGATGGAGGACAGTTGGGAGTGTAAAGCTATTGGCATAAACAAATTCCTTGAAAGAATAAGTTCACCCAAAGCTAAGCGGGGGTAAGCTCCGTTTCCCAGAGGGGTGTCTCCTCTCGCTGAGAGGAGCACCCCCATTTGTTTTCCACTAAACAGGCCTGTTTCCTGCTACGGAAGGGGCTCAAAACTTTGCGTAGGCACTGTTTCTCCGGAGGGGTGTCTCCTCTCGAAAGGGTATGATGGGTTGGGGCAAAAACATTTTTCAATTACTACCTTAAGAAGTGTCAGAAATGGAAAAGGTTCAGAACTACTGAGCACAGTATATGAACAATTTGTGAATGATACCTTTCAACACCCTTGACAAAGTTAATCAGCTTAATCAGAGAAGACAGTCAATCTTTTAATTGAAATTAATTATGACGATCATTAAATATCTCGGCAGGGTGACATTCTGCAGTGTAAAGGCCCCGAAAAAATATATTACAATTCAGGAAAAACTAGAAATGAGATGAAGATCACCTGGCTCTGTTTACAACCTCCATTAATTTCTGATGACAGATGTTGATGTTTTCACCTCGAAAAATCTGAGCTTCATCACCTTCGCCACTAATCTGAAACTGTGAGATTAAAGAATAACAGTTGAAAAAGTGCACGATGTTAAAGATTCTACATAATATTTGGCAAAAATATGTAAAAGGTACCAACCAAAATATTAACAATCTGGAAATTTTATAAATGGAGGAAAGAAGATGACACTGCGCAAGCCGCCAGCTAAAACTGTAAAACAGCAATGCAAGGGAAAAATTCAGTGGAACAACAGCTCTATTTGCACAAGAATATAAGGATTTGACAATAGATGATGACCTAAGCATTCCAATTTTTATTTTGATTTAGTCAAGCTCTTTGCAATTGCTGCTTCAATCAGTTTATAATACAGGGTTCATTGAGGTACAATGTCAACAAGAAATGCTGCATCAGCAACAACAAACAATAGAGAATATCTCCACAGACCAGCCAGACCCTATCATGTGAATGTTGGGGAATATGAAATTCTAGTCTCATGACCAGGTGCATCTGGTGAATAAGACCTGACTGCTCACTGTCTGAATATATTTTCTTATCTTGAGTAAAGTTTTTGTCACCGCATTGCTGAAATTTTAACAGTTGTTCTGTGGTCTGAGAAGACTTTCTAGTCACACAGTGGAAGTATCTTTGCATAATTTGTAAAGTGAAAAATTAATACTAATTCATGAAAATGCACCTGGTTATTCCTTCCATTTGACATTAACATTTTTAAAAATGTCTCTTTGCTGTTTCAATGACCTTGTTGTCTGAAAGATATCCAGTAAAACTTTCTTCCAACTTTTCCATTTCAAAAACTTAAGCAAGACAAAGTCCCATTATGTTTCCCATTAAACTTGATTTAAGATATTCTTAATTTGATTTTTCCTTCAGATTAATAATTAGCTTGACACATTTTGACTCACCACTGGGGTTGGTCCACCATCGAGAATCTTACATATGTACCACATGGACTTGGACGGGTCCTGGTAGTGGGCGTATAACCTCTCGCTGGAGAAACCAAGGGTGTATATATGGCTCTTGTCATGATATCTGGGCCTGTCAAACTTAACTAAACCCAGATTGTGAACTCTGAGGTTTGAGAGTACAATTGGAAAGATCGGTTCACCTGTAAGACAGAAAGGAAATTGGGAATAATTTATCCGGTAAAGCTTAAGGATATGCACGAATACGAGCATATTAAAGCACGAATGCAAATATGTATAATGGCAAAGTTTTTGCATAATACCGCAGGATTTATATATTGTTAAGAAAAAATCTTCTATTGCATAAAGTGAGAAAACTAAACTATTCCCTGACTGTGCAAAGAAACAAATATTAGAAGTTCTTTTGCTGTCCAGAACAGAATTTATCAAAATAAACCCTTAATTAATAAGTCCATAATGTAGTGAAGCCTGCCACTTTCAAAACACATATTTTCTCCTTCATGTTTGTGATTTTAATACTTCTTAGCATTATCTATTGTAGGTTAATGCATGAGCATTTTCTCCAACATATCTCTGGAAGTTTAATCCAAACTATCTCCCTTCCAAGGTCATCAGAACAAAAAAATTGAAGGAGAGAATCTGTGTAACTCTAACATTTGTTAATAGCAATGTTAAACAATCTTGAGCAATGATTTCTTCAGAGAATTCAGAATGCTGCTGCTGGCCTAGTATCACTCACTACAAAGTTTGATCACATCACTGCTGTACTCTGTTCATTGCATTAGCTTCCCATCTCTCAGCGCATCCAGTTTAAGATCCTACTTCACACCTACAAAGCGATCAACGGGCTTGCCCCTCAATATGTCACTGACCTTCTTACTCCTTTGCGTCGGTCAACTAGGTACGCTTCGCTCTTCCTATCATACGCATTTGCAATTAATTCCTGGTCCACGTACCGCACTCGTTATGGCGATCGTGCCTTTTCTGTCGCTGCGCCTTCTCTTTAGAACGAACTCCCATTTCACATTTGTGACTCTCCCTCCCTTTGTATTTTCAAGAGACAACTTAAAACATTTCTGTCTGATTCCTAGTTTCTTTGTTTTCCTTGGTTTCCCTTGTCTCTTTCCTACTTTGTAAAGTGCTTTGAAACGCTGTATTAAGCACTATATAAATGTAATTTATTATCATTATTATTAATGATTTTCGAATTAAACATGGCTGGCTATCCATGATCATCTTGTGCTCATTCTGCTGTTACTTTTCATTCTTTGCGGGGGGAGGGGGCAGATGGGGGTGGGGTTAGAGGACAATAGAGGGGGGGCTTACCATTTGTTGGATGGAGAGGTATTGGAAGCATATAATGCTTGGTCATGGACATCTGTAGTTTCCGTCTCGGTGGTTCCATCTCCACTGGATTGGTGTTGCCTAAGAGGAAACAAAACCAAGCAGTTGTACATAGGTATACTGTACCAGGGGCTGGCAAGCTATGCAGACCCTCTAAGATGGGGCTTGCTCAGGTGATAAGTGATGGCACATTCTTTGTACCAGCTCTCATCATATGAAGGTAAAGTTTGTCAATGAAAAAACAGCTGTTCAAAATAGAACACAGGCATCCCTTAAATGGACTATGGAAAAGAGAACCAGAATTTTTAATGGAAGTGATTTTGATTCAAATATTGGTTCCTTCAACTGGTGACATGATAATAATGTTTCCAACAAAAAGCTCTTTTAAAGACATGACATGTTGTAAAGTTTTATGTCAGCAATTGTGGGGTTATAATATATGGTCACTTTGAAAATATTGACAATTAAACATCAGTAGGAAGCAATGTACGCTATTTATTCTTTATTTTAGCTCATTCAAGAGTTTTTACATTTGACTTTTCTTCATCTCACCAGCACAATTAATCACGGCTTAACTTCCATCTATTACCAAACACTATAAAAGGAATTGTACAATTAAGGAAAAAAAACAAACTTAAAAAACTTTTTGACTGTTCACTTAAATATGAAACCTGTAATAGACACACACAGGGTATAGAAATGATAATTCCAAGAGTTAATTTTGTTGAGACTGAATTTTAATTTTCTGACCTTTGACTTTCTTGTTCCTCTTATGTCTATGTTTGTTCCTCTCCTTCCTCTTCTTGGAGTCCTTCTCCTGCCTCCGTTCCACCTCCCTCTCGGGTTTCCTGGTCTTCTTCACCTCCAGCAGGGACATGTCTTTCATCATCGCCATGTAACTCAGGAGACGGTTCAAGAGGAATCGCCTCTCCGTCTTGGCACGAGCTAACTTCTTCTCCGATTGGGCCAGAGTGTCTGCGAGGGCACCATTTTCCTGAATCGGGAGAATAAAAAGAAAAAGATAAAAGTGGATTCTCTATTCAGAAAGTACTTCTGTATAAAATACAATTAAAGTAAACTTTCATGAATCCATCAAATATATATTAATATAATATAATGCAATAGCAAGTTACAGCTAATATGAAAATTATATGATACGCATGAAATAAACATTCTGTTTGCCCTATTCATCTGCATAATTCTCACTGTTGTTCTTTGGGAATTACAGTATGCCACATCTACTGGTCCCCTGGTCCACACACCCTGGGTGAAGCCACAGTCTTGTTTGCATTTATATACCTGGGTGAAGAGAGGCCATTGACACTCAGTGCCTTGCCCAAGGTCTCAGTGTAATGATCCAGCCAGGACTCATATGTGTAATCCTTAGATTACAAGTCCATCACCTTATATCTACATGTGACCGTAAATGCTCTCAATTTGATTCAGTAAGTCTGCGATGGTCACTGTCAGTCGGTGTACACCAGTGGCAAATTACACAGAAGCCCACGCAGCTGTTGGCCGTGCAAAGAACATTTCATATTAAAACCAATCCATATTTTTTCGGGGGGAGGAGGGTATGCACAGATCCTGACAGCATCTGCATCTTATAAACGTATACTTACAAAGACCAGCTGTTTGGCCACTCTTCTCATGTAGAGGTAATTTCGTTTGTGCCTCTGCTTGGGGCGGGGGGCAGGGAGGGGGGCAGGGGAGATGCACAGATCCTGACAGCATCTGCATCTTATAAACGAATACTTACAAAGACGAGCTGTTTGGCCACTCTTCTCATGTAGAGGTAATTCCGTTTGTGTTTCTGTTTCCGAGATCGTTGTTCCTGTACTATAGACTGAGATGAGTTTCTGGCATTGGTGGAAGTCATCGCTATTTGTCGCTTGACTTGAGCTGTGAGTTCTTCAGGAGTCTAACAGGAAATAAAAGAAGTACATATCAGGAAAAAGAGATATATACTTTGCTATGGAAACGATCAAACGTTTAGTTTACTTGGTTGTGGTTATAATTGAAGCTCCATATTTTAATGATTCTCGATAAACTGCATTTGACGTTGACCTTATAAACCTGATACTGCATTTTATGTTGATGTAGAAATTGCAAACTGCATTAACATTGACCTTATAAAATAAATTTTGAAATAATAATAGTAATAATCAGCAGTTATTATTACGACGCTTAAGCGACCACAAATGTGGGAGAATCCCGTAAGGGCTTATGAATTACAACTCACACGTCGGGTGGCTTTTAATTCAACATTTTAACTCAAATTTGGAATCTTTTCAATTTTAGAAAGTCATTTCAGATGGGAAAACCGTTGATTGCTCTTGGATGAAAAACCCACCTTACTATGACCCGGCCGGGTATCGAACCCGGAACCTCCCAATTGCTAAGCCTTGTTGCTTCAAATGCCACCGCCTTTATCCACTCAGCCCCAGCAATAGTACTAAATAGAAAGGTGTTTAACCTCCAAGTGGCTTTATGACATATAGTGTGACAAACCATTTAAGCCCTCTGACCCAACTTAAACACTCAATAACTCCTAAATGGAATAAGGTTTTCTCTGGATACCCTGGGCAGTTGCTTATCAAAAAAAATCTCTAACATAATCCTACAGATGATTGGGTAAAATGCTTTTAATTTTGAAGAGTCACTTCAAGAATACAAAGCAGTTAAGATGGCTGAACATAGATAACCCTTCAGTATTTTATCGTGACAACATTCAGCCCTTACCACAAGTCTGTAAACTTGACCTTTGACCTTCCTGAATCTCTTACTGCCTCGATGAAGGTCTTTGCTCAAGACAGACTCCAGACTGGACCTGGTATTACTCCTCAGAATGTCCAGGTCTAAAATCCTTTTCCTGATTTCGTCGATGTGTAAAGGTCCGTTACTCGCTTCCAGAATTCTCTGTCGAAGGAAATAAAAAGACAGATTAGGAAAAGCAAATAGTACCAACTTGGAAGCCTGGGAAGAAATCCTCAATAATTTATTCATAGAGAGATAAATTAATCGTAAAAAAAAAACAAAAAAACAGTGACATGAATATCTTGCTTTCCAATAAAATCATCACCTGTACTTTTCTTTAGAACTGCAAAGAGTCAGCCCAATTAGGCACTAATGGTGAAGGGATTCATCCTACATGTCATATGATGCTTTACAATGACCTGAGGTTATGTGTGTAGGTGACCTCTGATCTCAATTGACTGCTTTACAATGACCTGAGGTTATGTGTGTAGGTAACCTTTGATCTCAATTGTCTGAGCACTATTTTTGTTGAACTTTGAAGCAATTATGACTTCGAATTTTTGATAAAAAAATTTTAAAAAATTAACCAAGAATCAGTTTTGAGCAATGTATATTGTATTTACACCATGTACGTAAAACAACATTACAGACGACAAAAGGTACCTGATCACTTCAAAGGAAACATCACTTTGGCAAATTAACACAAATTACATATATCAAGTGAAACTAAGACAAAGTGACATTTACCATAAAAGCTAAGAATTTGAATCAAATAAATGCAAATGTATTTTAATTCGTTGGTACAATTACTGAAATCAGCATTCCTGATATGGACACGAAAACTTAACTGGCTATTAAAGGGTAAATACCATTTTGCTTCACTCAGGTAGCAATAGTCAATAACAAACTTCCTCTTTAGAAAAGAATCTACTGTTGTATGTGAATCTACTGTAGAATCTACTGCAGTATAAATCTACTGTCCACTGTAGTATGAATCTACTATAGTACGTGAACCTACTGTCTACTGTAGTATTAATCTACTGACATAGAATCTACTGTAGTATGTGAATCTACTGTCCACTATATTATTAATCTACTGTAGAATCTACTGCAGTATAAATCTTCTGTCCACTGTAGTATGAATCTACTGTAGAACCTACTGTATAGTATGTGAATCTACTGTCTACTGCGGTATGAATCTACTGTCCACTGTAGTATGAATCTACTGTAATGAATCTACTGTCCACTGTAGTATGAATCTACTGTCTACTGTAGTATTAATCTACTGTAGAATCTACTGCAGTATAAATATACTGTCCACTGTAGTATGAATCTACTATAGTATGTGAACCTACTGTCTACTGTAGTATGAATCTACTCTAGTATCTACTGCAGTATAAATCTACTGTCCACTGTACTTTGAGTCTAATATTATGTACTAGGTTAACTAGGTCTGGTAAAGTAGTCTTCAATTCGCTGAAAAATAATACAAATTACCCCAAAGTGATTAACAGAAAATCAAGAATAAGACAAAGTAATTAAAATAAAGACAGTGAAATACCAGACTAATTAAATCAAAACCTTAATTAATAAAGAAAAAAAATCATAATTATGGCAGACCAAATTGACTATATTATAGGTTCTTATACTCCTAAGTTTTCTTCATTTCTTCTGGAACTGACAAAATAACAAAGATAATTACTACATATCGTCCCCCCCCCCCCCTCCACCCCCCCTCAACCCATCATTGGACTGATCCGATCTAAAATTCTATAAATACTCACCTGTCAGGTAAAGCTGCAAGCAGAAGTCATGTAGAACTGAGTACGGTATATCTATTGGGGTGTTTCATTATTATATCTGCTATTCATTCGAACAGACTCTAAGCTCACTTAATACACACAAAACATACAAAATACATACCAGCATATAAATCCCCCCTAAAACCTATTACATCAGAGCTGGTTGGAAGACTACTGTAGTACTGATATGTACGCAAGAACTCATCTTTAACTTTCGGCCTCGGGGGAAACAAAACCTCAAGAACAAACAAATAACAAACCTACCGGGAAGAAATACTACCAGAGTTCCATGCCCACATATTTGTTACACGATCGAACAGAGACGTATGGATATATATATTGACATGTATGCATTATAGTGAACACTATACAGTATGTGTAAAATTGAGTTACATTGACAAAAGAGAGGTTGTGTGGGCTGTAATAACTACGAAAACCTTGTATCAATAGTTACCCAAATGAGGGGGAGTTTTGTTATTAAAATAATTTATTTATTATTAGTGCATTGTTTTTAAACTGTTGAATTTCATCATAACATTTTTAAGAAACTTCAGTACAGTGTTATTTTTACACCAAGCACTTATAAATACACACTGTACAGTACACATGTATGTATGTACTGGTTAAACATTCATTTTATTTTATTAAAAGTCTTTAAATTAAACTGAATTAAACCAGAAGCAGACAGTACATTGCAATAGCATTTGTTTTTATGACATTGAAATCTGAACAGTATTGAATTGAATGACCTTGAACTACAATACGCAGGCTCAAATTATACATGTTGTGGAACAGCACAGTTCAGGCAAAATTGCTTTTTGTTAAAATCCCAAACTTTGAGGATTTTTCATTTAAAATATTAAGGCAAAATACCCTTCTGAAATTGTTTGTACAAATACTATATCTCTTCTAGAAAAAATAATGAGATTTTGTCAGTGTGACGTGAGATAAATCAGCCAAGTTTGACGCAATCCGACTGAATTTTCAGAATATGCTTATTTCATGGTGTTCCAAGTATACCATGAATTTGGTACTTTTTTAAAGAGGTCAAACCGCAACATACTCCACATGTATATACAAATCTGCATAGTGCACTATGGGAAGGGGGTTGGCAGGGGGTGGGGAGTCAGAGAATATTAGACAGAACTCTTTTAATATATCACAATTTTCGAGTCGTAAATTTGAGTAGATAACATAAAATACACAAACTTTTGACTTGAGTTTCTAAAAAAAAGGCTATCGCACTCCTGAAAAATGATGTTCAAAGAAATATTGAAATTTATCCACATACCCAAATAAGACCCACCATTAGGGCCAGAAGTGAGATTTCTTAAGTTTGAAGACGCTGTTCTTAAAACGTACGACCCGCTTGTCTTTTTTTTGGCACTTTTCCTTGTACAAGTACCAATGGACAAGGATACTATGCAAATTAATACTCAAACATGCCTTTGTTTGTGAATATAGAGCACACTCAAAGTAGGGCCAGAAAAGGCCCCAATTTCATTTTCTGCCATTTTTAATTACTTGTTACGAAAATTCAGACCTTAAATTTTCCTCTCAATTAGAAGACTGGTCACATGTCTTTCACAATATATGCAATATCAGACATAAAATACTTTATATTTATGCAAAAGATGCCTCCAAACTTGAGGAAACATTTTAGGGCTCTTAAAATGCAACCTGGATTTGGTTGCTAGGCGTGGCCGTATGCTAGCAACCAAAAGGTTTTAAACAGTTTTTTTACCCAAATTCATCCTTTGAGACATGTGGCAAGACATAATACACTAGTCTCAAACTTCAGGCTAGTTACTGGACAGTATACAGTAAAGAGGATTTTACCATTTGCCAGTAGGGGAAAAACAATTTTAAAAGAAAGGCACTTGCACTTTTAAATACTACCTGTAGACATTAAGAACAGAACCTGGCAATACGTTGCTCTAACTGATAAAGAAAAAGGTAACACATCTACAACCTAATCTGTACCCTAAGGATTCCTTGCTCAGATAGCCTGTATAATTATTACACCAGGAATGATGCCATTATCAAGTTTGCAAATGAAACATTAGTACATCACATAAACAGAACGCAACTTTTCATGAATTATGGGAATATTTTTAGTGCTGGGTGGATTTGTGCAGTAGTGTGATCCACGTCCTGAGGGAGTGGTCTAAGTGATAAACGTGTCCCCCTCCCCTTTGGAAAAGTTTTGCAATTTGTTTCTATTTTCTTATACTTTGGAGCTAACTTTTGTCCCAAGTATTCACCAATATTTTTGGTAATGGTAAAATTTGTTAAAATTAATCATCAAAAATAGTGCCGGGTGGAAATGTTTAAAATACTGTTTGTTCTGCGCAGCATTCAGAACTGCTGGGAGCAGGGAATGAAAAGGTAGAAAACCTGCAAATGAGCAGTGTTTTAATATTCATGTCGATTCTAAAAACTAATGGAAGCTGACTGTTCTTTATGTACAAATATTACAAGGCTGGGTGAGAATGAGGCAGAAGTTTCAATTGAAAGCTGAAGCTTTAACCTCACCTGAGCAGCATCTAACCAGCCAACTCCAGACTTTTCTTTGACTTCGGGTACCTTACGCTGGCTGACACCGACACTGCTGAGGAAATATGAAAACCGAATGAGAGGTACTTTACACTGGCTGATACCAACCATCTTGAAATAATATCAAAATAAAATTAAAGGATACTTTATCATAGCTGACAACAACACTGTTGAAACAAGACATACCCCTCCCTCCCCCCCCCCCCCACCCCCAAATAACACAGTTAAAGCTGCTTTGTGCATTATCTTCATTTAATTCAATTACAATCTTATCCTTTAGTAAGATTCTGTAGGTTTGGTTAAATTGCTCACAAAGTACAAAAAAAAGGCTGCTTTAAAATTGATTGAAAACTGTATTTATCTCAGATTTAACATCACGAATCTGACAAGAATAAACACTTAAACATTGCTGCAGTAGCTAGGCCTATCCTTGATGCAAAATACCCTGGAATGCCTAGAAGGGTGGGTGGCTGAATTTGTGTTTACATTATAAACATTGAAAGTTGTTGTTTTCATTTAAGGGCATTGGATAATAAAATGGCCTCCGGGCAGTGGCTGCTTGATGCTGACAGTACTGGTAGGTCTATCTGTATACTTGTCTAAACATCACATCGAGCATTTTGTAGGTACATTTTATATTTTGTTCATCTTAATATTTTATAGGAACGTTTTCATATCTATGTACATTATTTACGTCTTATTTGTTGTTTACAATTTTTAATGTTTTGAGCTCTTGTTATCAACCAATTTCCATTGTATTTTTATATGATTGGCTGAATAAATATCTATCTATCTAGCAGGTTATCCAACTAACAGCTTTATTATTTACCATTTTATTCTATTTTGCGAATGTTTTGCTTTATCCTATGTACTCAGCCATCTGAGTATGGACTACTGTGTAATTACAAATACACGAATGAAGTGAAGAGCTGAAGAATATAAACACTGCCTGTGGTGCATAAAACTAGCAGTGAACATTCGATATATTATTGGTGGCGCTCTTCATAAACTGGTTATATCTATGGCATGTGATATTATCCAATTTTTTTGGGGCTTCCAGAATCCCACGTTATGTCATATTTTGTAATGATAAAATGAATATTCCCACTTTTTGTCCAATTTTGTTAAAAATGAATATAAAATTTTCTTATATTTAAACAAACAATAGTCAGTAAGATGATGATTGAAGATGTCCAAGAATGTTGAGATGCATTCAGCTATGAATTTCATAATAATTGATCTGTCTATGTGATATCATATATGGTAAAATTGATCTAAATGGGTTGAAAAGCTATATTTTTCTAAATCCCTATTAATACATAATTCTTCAGTAGCATGGACACTTCGAATTCCGGACACCTAAGCCTTAAAACACCCCAAAACTATATCTATTGGTATAAATCACCAGAAAATATACTTGATATGGTAGGAGAAGTGTGTTATATTAAGATACACTGCCAAACTTTCTTTCCTGCAAGCTGTTTTCACGTTGTATTCCACGAATTCTTGTGATTGTGGAACTGGTATTTCTTTGCTAGAGTATTGCGAATATTCGGACACACAGTCCCACAGTGTGGCGCTGGTGATGAAATTGGTGGCGCAGTTGCTCTTTCAGTAATTATAACAGACTTCATAGATCTCCGTCATTTTATTGACAAATATGTAAGTATTTACTTGCACACGGGTCATTTTGGAGAGAAAATAACTGTAGCTTCGTACTTTTTGGTGAAATTTGGCTCTTCCTGTAGGTTGTCATGGTGAAATCGTGCATTTCTTAGGGGTGTCCGAAATTCGCAGTGTTCCGAAATTCGCAATACTGACTATAGAATGTAGTATAAACTGAAAATTGGATTTGCAGACAACCTTGGCAATATTAACATCTGTGTAATGACTAAAAAATGAAATGATTCTTACCTTGCTGGATGGAACTGAGGACTAAAGCCAGGCACAGAGTTGTACATGAAACCAGGCGAGAGAGGGGTGGGGCTTGGGGACTCCATGGGTACCATCGTTGGACTGAGAGCTTGAAAAGGCAGCTGGAAATTAGCATGGGTCGGCATAAACTGCAGAAAGGAGGAGAAAAACAAAGAATCAAAGAACCAATATAATACCCATGTACATCTATTTCGGGTTATATAAATAAAACATTTGGAGCTCTCTTAATTTGATTAAATTATAATCAAGCAGAGAGAAACAGAAAATCTTAACCTAGAAACATGTCAACTAATTTTGATACAGCAAATAGACTTTTAGTATTGATTCAGAAGCTAATGACAGTTGACATTCTATGTCTTCTGTGAAGCTTTTATCACAATTTGTAAATTGAATTTCTAATACTTTTTTTTTTGCTTTCGATAATTATCAACCGTATGTACCATGACCACTTGATAACAGTACATGGCCTGTTGATACACGGACAGAATAACTTCTCATCTCTGTACAGATATTCCATCCACCCCCTACTCACCCCCCCCCCCTCTCAACAATCCAAATGCTCACACCTTACAATACTCAAACCATTAAACAATAAACTATGTAACATACTGTACTTACAGTGGTAGGTTGATGACCCATTGGTGACCTCAACTCCATCATACCAGCAGGAACCCCTGGGAAGTTTTGGAGTCTAATACTATTGGGCAGGAGGGAGAGAGGTAGTGTAAAGGGACTATGGGTGGTAACTGGTCTAGGACCCAAATCTCTTGGATAATGGTTAGAAACTGGAATAGCATTGTAGTCATGTCCCAGGGCTTGCACAAACCTCTCAGCTGGAGATGGAGGGGGGTGATTCTGAGGGGACATGGTGGAAGGTGGAACCACCGACATGGTGGTGGTTGGAGTGTGGTATGCATTGGGAGTGTCCGCCATGAGGATCAAGTTTTATGATCAACAACACTGGCTGAAAAACAAAAGTCAAAGCAACATTAAATGATGTTGATCGACAAGGTATTTTCAACAGTGGAGAATAAGGAACTCTGGGGTCTAGACTTCTCATTTCCGTTGTTAACACACTTCAAATTCAAATTTTATGATTAAAAGTATAAAAGATGTATTTCAGTGGGCAGAAGGTAGGCTAATTATGTGCAATATAAAATATAAAAAAAAATTATGCAGTTTTTACAATTTTAAAGCAACTAGCCTTACTGCCTCCAACATGTCTCACTGATGGTAGCACTTCACCCTTCAATGGTGATTTGATCCTGCTGTACTTTGTGAGAAGACAAATGGATTCTTTGGTGAATTTCCTCCCCATCCTCTCCCCCCCCCCCCCCCGCTTCATTCTCCTAGTAACATACCAAAACATACAACTTCCTCCTACTCAATGGCAGTACATGCCACTGAGGACAACTGGTCCAGATTGAAACTTTATATGTGGTTCCAGAACTATCAGCTACATTAAGAAATAAATGTACATAGGCATAAAACAACATGATTGGCTTTTTCTATTTCTGTTGTATGGTAAATAATGTGTTCTGTATCAGCTAATCCAACTTGTCCGAACAAAAGACTAATGCCTTAGCGGTAAAATAAGTATAAGTAGGCCATCACATTTCTAGTCATTTGGTCACAGACTGTGCCAACCCTACTTTTTGTTTTTAAATCTCATGTGCACTTTAGGAGTTGCTCCATGATTGGACAACCTTGGACAAAATTTGGTAATCTGAAACCAAAAGAGGTGTTTTTGACTAGATCCTAAACTTGTAATCCCTGAAATTTGTTCCCAGTGATTAAATGGGTATCAAAACTGTTGCCAAATAAATTTATCAGCAGATTGATGGTCATCTTTTAGCTGGAAATATTTCATTTTGGTACTTTTAGATGACTTAATAGCTATCTAGGTTTTTTCATTGTAAACAAGAAAAGGATTTTATTTCCTGGAACTGAATACTATACCTTTCATGTAAGAAGAAAAAAGAAAACAAAATCACTGCAGTATGCATTTTGTTCCATTATGTATCCAACATAGTTGACCAAAACAGCAGATCTATAATGAAATGGTAACACCAAACCATTCACTTATAACCTTAGTAGAATATATACATCATTAAATCTGGGTCTAACAATAAACCTTATTCTATCAGACTAAATGTTATTTTCCTTATTTACATTCTTGTTCAGAAAAATATGGATCACAATACTAGATGATGAATTTGAAGTATATTATTAAACTCAATTACAATTACGTGGTTAAGACAGCCTGGGGGACATATTTGGATTACATGTGAAATTGTAAACTTTGTGGAACTTGCAAGCAGTTGATCATCCTAAACTGTTCACATCCTCTAATATCAAACTTCTAATGAACTGTAGACCTTAGGGAGTTAGGGTAAGGTTAGGCAATGTTTATCTTTGTCATGTCAAATTTCGATTCATAGGTCAACCCTAACAATGCACTTACATAACCTTTTTTCTCTTTTGCAAAGAAAATGATATGCATATTCTTGCTTTTCCACTGGAGTTTTGATATCAAAGGTGATTGCTGAGAGTTTTACCAAAAAGTGAATGATACTTAGCATAATGCGGCCCTGTTAGTGTTGGCTGTAGGATTTGCGTCACTGGCATCTAGTATGTGTAACTGTAACTAGTTAGGCTATGCTAACTTAAAACGACTAAATAGTTATACCAGTGATAGGCTTAACTTTGGCCTACGTTTTCCAAGGATAAAACATAGTGACTTATTACATTACAGAACCCCTTTACATTAAGGAGCATGTTAGGCCTATCTATTATTGTGGTAGAAGTAGCTAACAAAGCCCGAAATTCAGGGCTTACGTAAATGTCGCTCAACTACTACCAATGCTCTTCTTGGCAGATGCAATTGAAACACCAGGATTAGGAGTAGGACTAGGAGAACAAACTATTACTGAATTGTGAAATGCATAGATAAGGGTTGAAATTAAAACTATATGGTATATCTTAAATCGCTCCAGGTATCGGTAAACTACTATAGCAATACTAACGTCTTTAAAGCCAATAATTTGTCCCTAGTCTTTGCTTTGGAGGTCCCTGGCGTTTTCCCGTAGTGTACTAACAGGAAACGACGATTCAGGAGAACGTGAAAGTTGAGTAACTTCATAAAAAGCGAGTGTCTCGCGCACATTCGTAAATATTAAATTGTTAGTAAGGTAACAAACTTATTTGAAAACATATTTTTGAGTTTTCTCTGTACAAATGTTATTGATTATTCCTTTTATATTTTAAGTTCTTTAAATTAGACAATTTTAGTATTAATTGTAATGGCAAACGTACAAATTACAGGGGAAAGCTTTACATTTATATCACGAAACACTTAGGTCAAAACTTAGACAAATTCACGGGCAGATAACTGGGACATCATTTTCTGGCGTGTAAAGGGTAGGCCTGGGAAGGGTGGAGGGCGGGAGGTGGGTGGGAGGGGGAGAAAGCGGACGGGCAGGGGCAAGAAGGTAGGTTAAGAAGGTGGAACGGGAAATACGGTGGGGGAAGAGTGGGAGAATAGAGGGATAGTAATGAGAAAGAGAGTATAAAAGGGCGCAAGGGAGAGTCGGAGGGGTGAATTTTGTAATTGGTGGGGCTTATTCGCAGGGCAGCCCTGCGAATAGCCAGACACAAACATCTTATTCGCAGGGCAGCCCTGCGAATAGCCAGACACAAACATCTTATTCGCAGGGCAGCCCTGCGAATAGCCGGACACAAGCATCTTATTCACAGAGCAGCCCTGCAAACAGCCGAACACAGACACCTTATTTGCAGGGCAGCCCTGCGAATAGCCAGACACATACACCTTATTCTCAGGGCAGCCTTAGACTTGGTTAACCGTCTCAGTAACTTTTGGGGCTATTCGGGTTTGCTTTTGGGGCACCAGCTGGCTTTTGGAGAGTCTTAATTGGGAGCTCCTATATTTTGGGGAATTTATTGGCCAAGTTGGGAGTCCTATCTTAATGCTGCTAGGATTGGTTTTGGGAGCCTAGGGCCTTAAGATTGAACCAGTCTAGCATTAGTACCGCCAACATAAAAAAATGTCATCCCTCATTTTCACCTTTGTTTTTGCAGAGTGAATGCTCATTTGCATGTAAAGGTGTGGGGGGGGGGGGGGGGGGGAGTGTCACACCCTTGACCATATTGGCTTTAAGGCAATGTCTGCTTTTGGGGAATCCCAAGGTAAGCTCCCTTAAAATAAGCTTTTAAATTTTAACTGCTGGGGTTCCAAAAATTAGCTTATGAAGTGGCTAAGACTATTTGGGCCCAAAACTTCAAGTACCACCAAATTAGGGAAAAGGTCTTTGTTACATGTGTGCAGTGCTAGCAACAGTGAATCTGGCGGATTCTGCATGTTCTTACATTTGGAGTGCCATACTTCCAATTCTGTGCGGAGGCTCTTGAACCGGGGCAAATCATCTCTGTACATGACTAGAC